>CALYDF020001190.1:0-16739 GCA_944474145.2 Dicrocoelium dendriticum
CTACAAAGCTCGATCAGTGTGGCACGCCAAAAAATCGAGTTACCGCGGAATACTCACAGCAGCAGCTTGTTAAGGGTTTCGAGCGTCAGTTAGACGCGTTTGGGTGCCATCACGAAATCTTACCCTTCTCCTGACCAAATCTATCTTCAAGCTTTTTTCTTATTCTGTCATTCTCTTCACCCTTTGGTGTTATCCTTCATTTTCAAGACTTTCATTCCCCTTTATCTTCCATTTACTTTCTACTTCTTTCTTACTTCACGTAACCTACACAGCGCGGAATGCTGGTACAGGGAACGTGGGCAGTATTTGGTTGATCAGGGTGTGTTTCGGGTGTTTCGTTTTAGACCAATCAAGAACTAGCACCTTGTCATTCCCTGGATCAACGATTTGCTCAAGAAGGAACACTCAAGGGATTTTCCTATCGTTCCAGTCCATCTGAAACTGAAGCTGTCCCGCAAACCTGTTTCCGCCGGAAGTGAGAGTCCTGGTCCCGGTAAATGTGGGCAGTAAATGTTTGGACAGGATGTGATGCGGTCTTTGTTTTAGGCTTTTCAATATCTCAAGCAGGCCTGTCAATTCTCGATCCGACGATACGCAAAAGCGGAACATTCATGGGATTATCCTATCGTTCCGGTCCCATCTGAACTTGAACTTGATCGCGATTGGCGGATCCGACGCTCCGGTATTTATAGGTCCCTTGCGTACTGTGAGTTCTACGCGGTAACTCAAATTTTTGGCGTACCCTACTGGGGACCGTCTGACGGGAGGTCGGCGGTGAAATTTGAACTTTTGTGGTGGCTACTGGTACATCTATTTGTGGACTGAAATAAATTGCGTTCATCGTACTAAGCATAGGTAGCATAAACTAAGATGAATCGTTTGATAGTACTAGATGACTTATGATGTGTCAACATTATACTGAGTCAAAGTGGTTAAAAGAAGTAAGGTCGTGATCGTGGCGGAAAATCAACCGATAGGAATGGGCTGAAATAACGTTTAAAAAATGAGGCATTATTTCTGCGTTAAAATCGTTGGAAATGTTAAGTACTTAGATACGGAAACTGTGTGTATATTATAAACGGAAATGACTGCTAACAATGCAGCAACTGTAAGGTTACGAAATCCACACCGAAGGCTAAGTGCAGTGATGCTGTACATGGGCGACATGAAATGGAAAATTTGGAAGCAATTTAATGATATTACGTAATGATACGGAACAAAGTTGCGTAAATAGCAAGTGTGTAACTTACTGGTAATGCATTGAAGATAACGTGCAATGAGATGTAATTTTGTGAATCTGCAGAAATAAGAAATAGAGAACCATGATGAGAAAGGCATCACTGTGTGCATGTATATTGACATACGGAAAGACGCGCAGCAATATGATAAGGAGTAATAGCTGACTAACATCTGTTGCTGTAATATTGCGCTCATAAACGGTTACTATGAAATGAGGATGCACGGAATGGGGTTCGTTGTTTGGGTCAGTGAGAATGAATAATCACAATTGTTAAAGTTGTTTACGTATGTTTACGTGTTTTCCAAGCTTAATGCAAATAAGAATATGTTTGTATTTGCTAAGTTGTCGGCGTACATGTAGAAGGGGTAAAATGCGAAGGCGTATATATATATATATATATATATATATATATATATATATATCATGCAGCATACTGCGACAGCTTACGCCTTATGATATGCAGTTAAAATATGTACCTGGTCATATGAAGTGCTTCCAAAGTATTCCTGTTTGCTTAGCACTTAAATAAATAAATAAATAAACTTTTATTCTCGACAAGGCGAGGCACACCTGTACAGGCATGATCCTGCTTAGCTAACATAGTGTGATCAAAAATGTACAAAAAGTACATGTTGGCACAACAGTGTATGTAAATGTATGAGTGTATATACGTATGTAATTTTGTATGAATGTAGCTTGTGTCTTTGAATATGCCGGAGCATTTTTGACTGTCTGTTATCCTCAGGAATGTGAGCATAAGCGATTGATGCCTGCGAGTTGGATAGCACTTTCCGGATATCCAGCGTGTGCATGGGTGTAAATACGTACGTAATTTTGTATGAATGTAGCTTGTATCTTTGAATATGCCGGAGCATTTTTTACTGTTTGTTTTCCTCCGGAATGTGAGCAAAAGCGATTGATGTCTGTGGGTTGGATAGAGCTTCCGGATATCTACGGGCCAGTGACTTTATTTTGTGGCGAGTCCCATCCGCCACTTCGCAGTGTTGCTAAACAGACATTTGTGGATTTTTATACAGAGAACGCTTGCCAGGCGAAAACCCACCACGTCCTGGAACACTGCCGCCGAACTATGTGCTGGAACCGGTTAAACCCGAACCACCCAGCTGGCACCAAGAGGAGGTTGTTCGGCTAGCCAGCAACGAAATCGACCTAGCAGGACTGCGTTTACATAAGTGAATAATCCCCTTTAGTAACAAATGCAATGCTCCGTGAATGGCATGTTAAAAGAAATAGTGAAATGTGATCGTCATTGTGTGCACAACAGGTGCTTAATCTTTGCTATTGCGTGTCACTGTGCATACCACTGCGGCTCTGCTAGATAATTAATGATATCAAACCAATGGTACCTGTGACGATGTGTCACTGATTAATCACATGGCCGCTGCTGTACGTGTGGGGAGAGGCTCCGGCACGGTGAATTGTGCAAGTGGGCGAGAATCACCACGGTGATTCTTGGTGAGGCGTTAATCCTATGGTTTTCTAAGACAGGTAAGAGGTGTATGCAGTGCATCAGTCACCGTCTATCGTAAGCCATCCCGCTGGCTGTTTATTATCAAACTTCGGGATGTGTCACGGCAACTTGGAGAACACCGGGCGCCTCTGCAAGTAGTACCTAACAAACAGGTGCACTGCGTTCTGTATTACTATGCATCATGGTTGATTCCAAGAAGCAAGCAATCTACCAAGCGTTTGAAAAGTATGCAGTCCATTGGACTGCATTACTCCGTCCTTGTTATTATAATTGCCCGTGCAGACCAGAGGCCTCATTCCTGAACGGCAGGGCACATACAATGCGGAGAGATGAGTACGGGGAAATTAGTTGTTGGAAATGAACGTAAGCGTGACATTGTGTTACGGTGATAAACCGTGACGGTGGATGATAGAATGTAAGCACGCCACAGGTAGTAATGGGATGCTCACAGAAGCTTACTAACCTTTGGTATTGCGAACAGTTTTGTTGACTTCCGTGTATGACCTGTGGCACGAAGGGTATTGGCCACACTGCAGGCATATGATGTTTAAACCATTCACAAATATTCCCGACCTCGTGGGTGATCTGCTTCATGGCTCGTTACCCACGATTCCAGAACACTGAGAAATGGTTTGTGGATCCTTGGAACAAGTGGGGGACCATGACTGTGGAACTGCGTCAACAGTTACCTGCAATGGAAAGACGCATTAAGTGTAATGGCTGGTTGATGTGGATGACTAGCGACAGTACACAGGTGATGACTTTGCTGAGACGGTTTGCTCGATGGAGAATACAGGCATATGGATACCATGACATGGTTTATAAGAGGAAGGTGACATCACGGATACGAGGAGACACGTGTGAGTTATATATGAGGTATCACATCCGCCATATTGGTTCCCGTAGCATTTACTGACGTGGATTGCACAACGTAGGTGACGGGGTGAGCTTCCTTCAACCTACTGTTTACGGATGACATGTGCAATTAAATCGCCGTAGTGAGCCCGACTTGTGCTTCGTAATCCTACACGTGACAGTTAGTTGGCGCTGCTGCCATAGCTGAGAGGGTTACGGAAACCGATTGCTGTCGTCCATGTACCGTTCGTGATGTCCTCATCCTTAGACAATATTCGTCCGACTTCCATGGTTGGCGCTCCATCATCGTGGTGGCTAATTTCCGAATCTTTTCTATACATATGATGTCACTCCGGAGGTATGGTGACGAGGCCTGAACACGACACTGCATATGTGGCTAAACGGCTGCTTCATATAACGGGAAGAATGCATCCGTCTCAGTGTTGCTCAGCGCCCTGGTCCTGACCACATATAAGCGTTTTCCACATCCTATCTCCCTCGAATCCAACGTAGTCCACTTCTCTCATCTGCTTTTTCCTGCCCAGTGTACCGCAGTATGCAATTTTTCCGTTTTCTGTCCGCTCTTCATGCAATCTTTTTTTAGCTCGCTTCAGGTGATGTGATTCACTCAGACAACCACCGTATGCTTGCGTTCTTCATGTCTGCTGTACTTTCTTCATTTAACCTTTTTAGTTCTGTTATGGCGACCTTCCTTATGTCATCAGGTCAGCGCACAGCCGCTGCTTGCTAACTGCCCAGCTGCCACTTACCTGTCTGTAACACCTAAGTGATTGTAGTTCAGCTTCCTTACTGGCTTTTCTCCAGCTACCTTTGTAGTATCTCATTAGCACCCTAACCTAATTGAACTATCTGCGCGTTGCTTTGTCTTAGCCTCTAGGCTCTGAACTATTTAGCAACCATATTGCATGCGTGCGCTTCTCCCGTTCGCTGTCCTTGCATCATGTAATCTTAGCTCTCTTCTGTCCAGCAAACATTCAAGTAGTCCGTGCGCAACCGCACCTTTCTAGACGTTCATTTATCTGTTCCTCACTACCTCAATGACACCTACGTATACTGTAGTTTCTCTCTCTTACCGGCTAATCCCGGCACCTGCTTCCTTGCTAAATACACAGCTGTCACCTTCTCTTCTGTGACACATAAGAAATTGAAGTTTAGCTTTGTCATTGGTTTTCCCGACTCAGGCTTTCTTAGTTATACACTATTACATCCCCATCATGATTTCAATGGCTGCCCGTCGCTGCGTCTTATGTCCTAATGCACTGAACTATCTAAAAGATGTATTGTATGCCTGCGCTCCTCCCGTTTACTGACCTCCCATCCATGAAACCTTTGTTATCTCGCTTCTGCAGATCAAACATAACTCAGCCTAAGCCTTTCTATCATAGAAGTTCATTTATTCATTACTCGCTCCTTGCTTGATGCTCAGCCGTCACTTACTTAACTGTGACAGCTACGGAAACAACCATCCAGGTTAACGTTATAGGTGAGAAGCGGCGGTGGAGGTAAATAGTTGGTTACATAGGCAAAACAGGTGCTATGAACGTGACGGACGTTTGGACCATTCAGAAATATTCACCGCTAGATGAGTGAGCGTGTATCTAGCTCTGAACCCACCAAGTGTGAACACTGAGAAATGGTTTCGGAAGGCTCATCAGAGGCCACGTCGACAATACGAAAAGTATCTGAACCGGGCATTCGATAAAAGCGCACGTAAAGCATGTGGTGGTGCATACTCAAAAGGGAATGGCGGTGGCATTTCACTTCACCTGTGAAACAATATTCATAACACATTACACTGCTTACCTGTGAGAAAGTCCCATTGAAGGTTCACATGGCGTAGGCGATGCGTCGGGGTGCCTCAGTGGTGGTGCAAACTCAAAAGTGATTTGCGATGGGTTTCACTTCACCTGTGAAACAACATTCATAACACATAACACGTCAACTACATTAATGGTATTTCTTACCTGTGAGAAACTGTGATTGCACGTTAACATGGCGGTGGGCGATGCGTCGGAGGTGGCTCCGTGGCGGCAGTGAATGAGCACGCTATCGGCGTTACATGTTGGTGTAACTGGAACACAAAATTACACATGCATATGACTTCTTACCTGCGATGACATATGACAGCGCGAACTGGGAAAGCATTTCTCAGTGTGTATGCGTTCAGTTCGGTTCAGTTCAGATGGGGACTGGAACGATAGGAGAATCCCGTGAGTGTTCCAGCTTGAGTGGATGGTTGAGACAGGAATTGATGAAGTGCTCGGTTATTGATGGACCTAAAACGGAAACACCCGTATCGCACCCTGGCCAACCAGTTAATGCCCACGTTTCTTGCCCTAGCAGTCCCTGCTGTGGCAGTCACGTGAAGTAAGCAAAGGATAGGAAAAGAAATCGAAGGTACAGAATAAGGAAGTGCACTTAAATAAGAAAGTAATACCAATACGTGAACAAAAGTAGACAAAATAAACTGGAAGTATGAAGGTGCGAGTTACTCAGGAAAACGGAAAGGTTTCGTGTTGCCACCCACCTCCTCCAATTCGAAGTACGGAGCACTTTGCCTGATTTATGGGCAGTAACCATAAAGTAGACCAGTCCCAAAGCTTGTCCAATGCTCGCTGAATAACTTCGGTACCCCCAGGAAAATCAGCAATGTTCCACAGCTTCAGGTCATAAGCAATTAGCAGCGATGGTACCTCAAGCTCCGCGGGTAGGTCATTCACATAGATAGAGAACAACAGCGGTCCAAGGACCGAGCCCGGCGGCACGCCGCTGAGGACAGACTGCCTAAATGATAGGCCCCGGCCTACCCGTACACACTGTTTTATACCCTCCAAGAAGGTAGTCACCCAATGAAGGGCGCGGCCAGATACCCCTTAGGAGGACAACTTTTGCGAGAGCCTCAAATTTGGTACCTTGTCAAATGCCTTCGAAAAGTCGAGGAAAAGCACGTCCAGCGCGTGGCCGTTATCTATTGCATCCGCCCAAATTTCGCGAGCCACCAGTAGATTCGTCAGACACGAAAATCCCTTCCGGAGTCCGCGTTGTACATTGCTAAGTAGATTAAATCTACTCATATGACTCTACAATGAATCACTCACCAGTTTCTCGAGGAGTTTGACTACTACACTTGTCAGACTAACTGGCCTGTAATTTGAAGGAAGATTCCTGTCCCCATGTTTGAAGGTGGGATAGATGAGAGGTTCCTTCCATTCGGAAGGCAATGTACAGCTGTTAATCGATTTCTGAAACACAATAGCGAGCGGTCCACTTAGTTCCGCAGCCAACTCATGCAACAGTTTCGGGTGAATTAAATCAGGCCAAGAGGCCTTAAAAAGGTTCAGCCCTTGTAACAGCCTACGAACTGCAGTCTCCGCCACAATAAATTCAGATATTGCAGGAACCCTCTAAAATCCTGCAAACCAGCTCAACGCCTGTCAAAGAGGTTTCCCTTACAAATGCTGCCGCATATTGCCCACCGAGTACGCAGGCCTTGTCATCCTCTGTATGCGCATGAGAACCGTCATCACGCATCAATACTGGATTTGACAGGTTCAAAGCGCAGCCTTTTGACATCAATGAAGAATCTTTTTGGATTCTCTAAAGCTTCGTCCGCTAACACTTTTACAAAATTGAGCCGAGCATTCCTTAGGTGTTGCTTACACCTATTTCTAGCCTGACGGTGCATGTCATAATTAACCGTGGACTGAGCATCTCGGTGAGTCCGCCTAAATCTAGACCTGTTTGTGAGCAGATGCCTGCCAGTGGGATCTAACCAGGGCCGCTGTGCTCGGGCATCCTTTCTCCTTCTGACTGGGATGAAGGGAGTAGAGACCTCTGTGAACTAGGACGTAAATTTATCCCAGGCAACCTGGACAGTATCGTCGTCTGAGATCTCACAATGGAAACCAGAAGCCTTGGCTGTCATTGAATGCTAGTCTGCTTGCCATATGTTCGGGCGAGACTCGACAGTACTCTGGTAGCGCCTAGACAGAGTACAACTGCAGAGCAAACAAACATGATCACTGGAACCAGGTGGAGGTCCTTAAGTAAGGTGCTCAACACAATCAAGTGACTTGACGAATACAAGGTCTAAGGTAGACGGTACTTGGGCGTGCATGTACCTAGTGGGGGGTCAATAAACTGGAGCAAAGATACTTGGAGCGTAACTTCAAGCAGATCAGCGCCGAATGTGCCTGGCGCTGAGTCGCAAGTAAGATCTGCCCAGCAAATCTCTGGGAGGTTGAAGTCGCCCATCACCAAACACTTATTTGCGGACTGGGAGGGAATGAATTCCAGTACCTGTTTGTATACGCTCCCGGGGCTTCTATACACAATTACAACTGTAACCTGAGCCGAAGATGTGCTAATAACAGCGGATAGAGCTTCAAAGGTTTTGTCTGTCGACTGAAATAAGCAAGTCTTCAAAACGTGAAGTTTACAGCTCACATAAAGTGCGACGCCTCCTCCCTGTCGGCCAAGTGATTCATCTCTCGTCTCCGGCTGTTGCCGGAGACTGCAGCAATTGGCACAACTGAACAGCAACATTTTGCTAGAGACCAGCGCTGCGTACTGCTCGGCATTTCGCTCCGTACAAAGCTGATGGTACCATCGGTTGCACACATCGCACTGCATACTGCCTGAATCGTCAGTTACTGGTATATTGCAGCTTGGACAGCCACAAAGTGCGATAACCTCAGAATCCGAGCCATCCGGAACAACAGCCTCGGTGCATTACGAGACAGACATAGTGGAAAACAGAATGATTATAACACGTATGCAATAGTTAAACGACCACAATAAAAAGGCAAAAATCTGGGTTAAAAACTGGGTTACAACTGGGAGAAATTACCAGTAAGCGATAAAGACGCTTTGACCAGAACCGCTTTAATCCATCCAAGATATCTTGGATCAGAGGAAATTTGACAATAGTCAAATTTCGCTTCAAGTGTTTATTCAAACACTGTTTTCCACGTTAATTCAACTAAAAATCTCTTTCAGTATGTCACGCCAAAATGCTACCAACGCAACGCTACCATTTTCAGGTAAGTCAATGCACCGGAGTTCTCCGATCCGTAGGTCACTAATTGAGCGCCGTTGTCCGCCAAAACATGCTGCGTTCTGCAAAGTTTTACCGTGCGGTTTATGTTAAAAATACTTACACAGCAAAAACTTCCGAAATCATGAACGCGGCTGAGGCGATGGATTCAGTATGGATAACGGCTGATATCCTAGGATCCACGATATTATTTGGGTGTGCTTATAGACCACCTGATACCTCAGTTAAGGGTGACAAGGCACTTTTGGATGCTTTTGCGCAAGCGTCAACTTTTTCCTGCGATTACAAGCTCGTTGCAGGAGATTTCAACCTGCCTGAGTTAAACTGGTTCTCACCTGCTGCAACAACGAAGTATGCTGCCCTACAAACATGCATCAATTTAGGCGGCTGGACGCAACATGTATCTGCTCCAACCAGGGAGGAACACATCCCTGACCTAATATTTACTGTCGGCATCCCATCAACTCGAGTGGCAGTCAGCCGGGAATTTCCGGGTAGTGATCACAGATTAGTGCACTGCTCGGTTTACTTAAAGCAACATAATGCCCACCCAACAGAACCAGAATCAGTCTTAGTATACCGCCCAATGCACCTCGCCAACTGGACTACCTTCGCTGTGCTCGTCCGATCAAAAAATTCGGATGAATTCTTTATGTCTGATTCTGTGGATCGCTCGGCTGAGCTTGTTTATGAGGAAATACTCCACTGTCTCCACGCTCTAGCTCCCTCGTCGCATTTAATAAGGCATTCTTCTAAAAGTATGACCCAAACCAAAATGCACAACAGAATGCGTCAGCTTAGACGATCCTATTACAAAACCTTCAATTTTGCTCACATCATGAGAGCGAACGAGATGGCACACCAGTTTTCTGCCAGAGCTAAGCTGCAACAAACCAAGCAAGAAACAGCCGCACTAAATAGTGCGAACAAAGCTAAGTGTCTCAGTTGGCTGCTGCGCTCTCGAACACCTAACTATGGACGTAAGATTTCTGCTCTAAAGATCAGTCCCAACGAAACGTCTAGTGACCCAAGAATTTTATGTGAAGCCTTCAGCTCACATTTTAAAGAATCTCAGTGTTTGGAAATAAGCTCAAGTTTTCAGGCCCTGAAGGTGCCCGGTAGCTAGTCCCTGTCCTTTGTACAGTTTGACCTAAGTAGTGTCCGTTCTGCGATCTCAACTACCAAGCCATCCTGGGACCCTGGTCCAGACGGAATCCCGCCCAGTCTACTTAAGAATGGTGGTGAAGATATCCCTATGCTTCTTTTGAAAATCTTTACGTTATCAATGCAAAAAGGTCAATGCCCGACCGCCTGGAAACATTTTATCATAGTGCCAACACATAAGGGCGGAAGCCTACAGGAAGTTGGTAACTATCGCCTCATTAGCCACACTTCCATTACCTCGCGCGTGATGGAGAAGGTTATTAAAAAGGCCCTCATGACTCATCTTTACGCAGGCGAGCACATAAATGAATCGCAGCACGGGTTTCTAAGTGCTCGGTCTTGTGCAACCTGTCAGCTGGACTTACTTAATTTGGTCACCGTGGCCATTGACTCTAATCAAGCAGTTGTCATTCTTTACCTTGATATGCAAAGGGCGTTTGACAGGGTACCACACATGCGCCTGATGCATAAGCTAAAGGCTTTTGGGGTAGACGGTCCTCTATTAGACTGGCTGGGTTCCTACTTAATAGGACGTACGCAGTCTGTTAAGGTTGAACAAACTATATCCACCCCGACCGCCGTCCCCAGTGGCGTGGTGCAGGGGAGTGTCCTTGGCCATACCCTATTTTTGATTTATATCAATGACCTCCGCAAGATTTTGCAACACGGTCGCTCCTTTATCTTTGCTGACGATGTGAAAGTTGTCTACGACTTTCCCCGTGGTAATGAATTTTCCGCACTTAATAGCATCCGTGAGGATCTTAAAGCACTTGAAAAGTTGTGCGAACACTGGCAAATGACCTTCTCCGCTCAAAAATCTAACGTCATGAACCACAAATTATCTATACCTGCTCTGTCCCTAACAATAAATGGCAGCACCATCAAACAGGATATCATAACAACAGAGCTGGGCTTACGCTACTCTATGAGCCTCAACTTTGCAGAGCAAGTGCATTATCAAGTCGCAAGGGTAAGAGGATTATCGTTCCACATACGCCGTTGCATAGAAACCGCCGATGCAAGGCTGGAACTGCATAAGATTCACGTCAGGCCACATCTAGAATATTACTCTTTTATATGCAGCAACCTACGTAACTCGGACCGTGTTCTGCTTTAGAAAGCTCAGCGACGCTTTACGAAGAGGTTGACTCCACGGCAGCAAGCGCTGAATTACCGACAAAGGTGTGAACCCCTTAAAATTCAGCCCCTATGGCAAAGGCGCATTATCCTTAACATGTGCTTCTTACATAAGCTAATTCATAGAAAGTTGCACCGTAATATCACTTGTCTTAAACTAAGAAGCGCATCTGAATCGAGACTCCGAAACAGGGGCCATTCCATTACTCCGCTAAAGGCAAAGAAGACTGCGTTCTCGTTTCTTCTTAGTTGTCTACGTGAACATGTGGAACAGGTTGCCTTCCAGAATAAGAGAAATCCAAAATTTGCAGGTCTTAAGGAAGGAGATACAAATATTCATATGTTTTGGCAATCTACAAAGCATCTTCCATATCTGTGATTCGCAAGACCACTTCTTTGAAACTGGCCCTGATATAGCTTGAGGACGCCCAAGATGTAGTGCAAGACATCTAAGCACCTTCAGCTCAAAACTCATCCACATCCATTGTGGTTACCGTTCTATCAACTAAGAGACTTTAACGGTATCCGTCAAACCCATTTTCCAGGGTTTAAGAATAGCAAAATGAATACAAGATGATCTTATTCTTCACTGACCTCTTCCTTCAATCCTTATTTCTTATCTACATCTTCATCCCTTCTCTTCAGACTTTTATCCCTTTTCAACTTCTTGACCACTGGATCCGTGGAAAAAGTATTAGGCTTATGACTTCTATGGTACCCCTAATAAAAACATAAAGCGCGAAGCGGGATCGGTACGCTTTATAAGCAATACGCGAAAATAAGGCCAACCTCCGATGAGTGGAGAACACCAAAAGTAACGCTAGGAAAAATTTATTAAGTGAGCGAAAGGCTATCTAGCGCTAAAAATAAGGCACCGGAAGATAGCTAGCTAGGGAAAGGTGTAGTTGCGTGCGCGGAGAGCAAAGATGGCCGCGGAGCCGAGGAGCATCGCGCCGTTCGAAGGCGGATGCTTTGCTGACTCAAACAAACGCGAGCAACGTTCAAAAAGGCGAGCGGCTAATTTGCTATGTACATCGAGAAAATATAATTTTGTGATTTTGTAATATTTTACGCAGCATGCGGCAGCCAAACAGGGGAATCTCCAGGTCACTACACAGCCACCCTCTTAGAAGGTAACCGTAGGTGACCCTTCGATCTACTTGAGGACTGTCCGTCGCCGGCCAGCCTTCTGCGAGACCAGGCGGTGAAACCTGATGCAGCTGCTGGGGGAGAACCAATGCGATCGGACGCTAGGGGGGCTCCCACCCTTGTCCTCCCTACAGGTGCCAAAAACACAAAATGGGGGAAATGTTCGTAGCTTTCGAGTGCGTATTGTCAAAGCACACGATGTTTGAGCACGTAGTGTCCGCAAACGTAACGTTCGATTATCGTTGAACGTCCGCGTGTCGGGGATATGAAAAAGAAGCGGAAACGCGGAGTGTCAAACAGGTGCGAGCGACAGAGCTAACAAAAGCGATAGCAATTACCGAGTGCGCTAAGCGAATAAAGCGAGAACCATTTTGTGTTTTCAAAACGATTTTCTCCTTTTTTGGTTTTCAAAACGTCTTTGCGGTTTTTGGGGTTTTCCAAACGCTTTGCAAACTTTTTTTGGGTTTTCAAAACGTTTTTGTTGGGCGGGTTAGGCCACAAGCAAAAGGAAGCGAAAAAAGAAGAATGAAAAGAAGACTAATCTTTTAATCGCGCTGGCCAATGTACCCGCCTACCTGACCTAGTCGATTTCGGACGTTCGGTCGGAGGCGTTGTCGATCCAGCAGTTTTGTCGGATGAGGACGCTTTCGGCTCGATAGAATCGGAAGGAACTGAGTCGGAAGGGTTGGTCGGAGAATGCTTCGTAGCACCGGAAGTAGGCGTGTAGTCGATCATAGGCTGCGTTGACTCGTCCGAAGGTGGACAGGAGTCATCGTCGATCTCAGGTTCCACATGGGCAACCTTGAGACGGTCGATAGAGACAGTTTCACGTTTACCGTGGCGGTCGATAACGAATACGCGGTCCTTACGTGTAAGAACCTTAAATGGACCTTCGTAGGGTCGTTCGAGTGGTCTGCGTAGACCATCGACTCGAAGAAAAACGTAAGCGCAATGCAGTAGAGCTTGTGGAACGAACGATTTACGTCGTTGTTCTCGCACGTCGGTTGCTTTGATATGGCGCATGCTCGTGGCTAACTGCCGAGCGTAATTCGCGTCGTAGCGAGGTGTTCTAGGGTTTTCAGAAAAGAAGTCCCCAGGTAGTCGAAGAGGTTGTCCGTATACCAATTCGGCGCTGGACGTGTGCAAATCAGCTTTAAGAGCTGATCGGATACCAAGTAGTATCATGGGCAGTGCTTCGATCCAGCTTAGTGCATTAGCGGCACTAAGTGAGGCCTTCAGCTGTCGGTGGAAACGTTCCACCATGCCGTTGGATTGCGGGTGATAGGCGGTAGTCCGGATGCGTTGACATCCGAGGACTTTGAAAAGATCGTTGAAAGTCGAGGATTCGAACTGCGGACCGCGGTCGGTAGTCACTGTGGCTGGACAGCCATGTGAAGCGACCCAGCGCTCAACAAAAGCGCGTGTTACGGTGTCCGCGGATACGTCGGGTATAGGTACTGCCTCGGGCCAACGGGTGTATCGGTCGATCATGGTCAAAATGTAGACCATTCCTCTGGATGGTGTCAACGGTCCAACTATGTCGAGATGGACATTGGCGAAGCGAGCTGAGACTTGCGGAAAACGACCAAGCTAGGCGGACTCGTGCCGCTGTATCTTGGCCTGTTGACACGTTAGACAGCTGCGTGCCCAGCGCTTAAGATCGCGTTGCATTCCGGGCCAAACGTATCTCTCGGATATGAGCTTGATCGTGGCTCGGATGCCTGGATGAGCGATGTTGTGAAGTGTATCGAAAACTAGACGTCGAAAGGTTTCTGGAACAACTGGTCGAGGTCGTCCAGTAGAAGTATCGCACAAGATTGTGTCATCGGACGAAGGTAGTGGATGCGGTGTGATTTGTAGCGAAGAATCTTGTTTCACGTTCTGACAGTCAGTGTCGTTTAGTTGCGCGGTAGCCATGGCAGCTAAGTCGATTGCCTGGCCAGCGGCGTGGATTGCGGAGGCGCACGAAAGGGCGTCAGCAACGACGTGATTCTGACCAGAAATGTGTCGGAGGTCAGTAGAAAATTGTGCCACGAAATCCAGCTGACGAACCTCACGTGGTGAGTGTCGAGCTGATTAATTTCGAAAGGCGTAAAAAAGCAGCTTATGGTCGGTGAAGATAACGAACGAATTACCTTCTAAAACGTGCCTAAAATGTCGGACGGTAGAATAAACTGCCAGCAGTTCGCGGCTGAACGTGCTGTACTTGGCTTCTGCCGGTTGTAAGCGACGGGAGTAGAAAGCGAGTGGCTTCCAGCATCCCTCAGTGAATTGCTGCAGGACGGCGCCAATGGCGGTGTCCGGTGCATCGACTGCAACACTGAATGGAGTTTTGGGTCGAAATGGTGAAGCATAACGGCTTCAGCCAAGGCCTCTTTGCAGGCCTTGAAGGCTTCAGTTGCAGCGGGCGTCAACTCGATGTTGCCGTTCTTGCGTCCACGAAGTAAGTCGGTCAATGGACTAAGCAAGTCGGCACAACGTGGCAGAAATCGACGGTAGTAGTTAATCATCCCACTGAAACGGCGGATGGCGGCCAAAGTAGTCGGAACGGGAAAGTCCTTAATAGCGCTGACTCGGTTTTCGAGCGGCCGTATGCCATGCTGGTCAATTCGATGACCAAGAAATTCGATAGATGGTTGTTGAAAGATGCATTTGTCAGCGTTGACAGTAATGCTATTAGAGGCTAACCTCTCGAAAAGCACCTTGAGGTGCTCCGCGTGCTGTTCTTCGGAAGAACTAGCTACCAAGATGTCGTCTATATAAGGATAAACAAAGTCGAGACCTCTGGTGACAGAGTCTATGAAGCGTTGAAAAGTTTGAGCTGCGTTGCGAAGACCGAAGGGCATTCGCAAGAATTCAAAAAGTCCGAAAGGCGTGATGACTGCGGTTTTCGGAATGTCATCCTCGGCTACAGGGATCTGGTGGTAAGCGCGAACCAGATCGATCTTCAAAAACACACGGGCGCCACGTAGGCTAGCCGTGATGTCCTGAATGTGCGGAATGGGATAGCGGTCGGGGACGGTAGCGTTATTAAGAGCGCGATAGTCGCCACATGGACGCCAGTCTCCTGACTTTGTAGGCACCATGTGTAGAGGCGATGCCCACGGGCTCTTAGACGGGCGAATAATGCCTAGGTCTAGCATGTGCTCGAATTCGGAGCGTGCAATTTTGAGCTTGTCGGGGGTCATGCGCCTGGCTTTTGCGAACACAGGCGGACCTTTCGTAACGATGTGATGTGTCGCGGCGTCGGTTACGGAAGACAACGGGACGGCAGGACGGAAGGCCTGCGGAAAACTATCGAGCAGCGTTTACCCGACGGGTGAACTAAGTTGAGTCGCGTACACGGGACTGATTGACGCGGTGTCGGTCAAAGTCCCAATGACTGCGAGGTTCGTAAGACGGTCGACTAGACGGTGTCGCTTAACGTCGACGAGTAGGTCGTAATGATGTAAGAAGTCGAGACCAAGGATAGGCGTTTGAACATCGGCAACGAGGAATATCCATTTGAAAGCGCGTCGGAGGCTGAGACTTAGCGTGCGCGAGCGTTGACCATTTACGCGGATAATAGTTCCGTTAGCTGCGCGCGATGAACTAGTCACATTTTCGGTCGGGTCATTTGGATCACGCGGGAGAACGCTGACTTCTGCGCCAGTATCGACGATATAGCGAACTCCGGTTCTACGATCGGTGACGAAGAAAAGGCGACTGTGTTGACCAGCTACGTCCGTCGCCCCTACGTGCTGGTCCGCCCGTTTCCCTGCTGCTGTCGTTTGAAGGAACAGGGCGGGCGATATGATTTAGCTTGCTGGCCGAAGCGTTCGTGGTACCAGCAGTAACCGTTTCTATTCGGTGATCGCGAAGGAGACTTCGAACGTGCGCGCGAACGGCTCCTAGAGCATTTACAGCGGTTATGTCTGGAGGCCGAAAAGTCTGCGAATTGTCGAGTCAACGTTGCCATCTGGGATTTAAGCGTAGCGATATCGTTGTCCGGTTTCGTGTGGACCTGCGAAACCTGGCCGTACGACTCCCAAATTCGGTTGGCTGTATCGGCCAGTTTGGGTAAAGGTGCATCCTCACTAGCGCAGAGGATGTGTAGCCTCTCGCGCGGAAGTCGTTGCAACCACATTTCCCGAAGAAAAGCATCATCTATCGAAGTGGGTTTAGCTAGGCTCTGCATTTTTCGAAGCAGCTGAGACGGCTTAAGATCGCCAAGATCGGTTTCGTTCAGAAGTTTCGTAACTCGTTTTCGATCAGATAAGCCCGTTCTTCTCAGAACAGCTGTCTTGACTGCATCGTAAGTCTTTTGGTCCTCAGGAAGATCTAGAATGTCATCAATGTCATCGATGACATTTAGCGGAAGCGCGGAAATGACAAGGTGGAACTTGGTCTTTTCGGACCTAATACCACGCAAAGAAAATTGCGATTCCAGCTGACCAAACCAAGACTTAGGATTAGTCTCGCGAAAAGGTGCGATAGGAAGCGTAACTGTGCCGATCTGAACGTCAGAATCTACACGATCAGTTTCCATAGCGAGCAAAATAGCGAGCCAGCAAGATTAACTCGCAAAATGAAAGGTAAAAATCAGACGGGTTAGCGAAAAAATGTGGCCAAATCTGAAAAGAAAG
>CALYDF020001191.1:0-25217 GCA_944474145.2 Dicrocoelium dendriticum
TTTTTACTCACTTAGAATCTTCTCCCACTAGAATGCCCCACCAACATACATGATGGCTGCACCGGTCATTGCGACTTTCATTTTAGTGCTAAATGCCACATATTGGGGTGATAAATTGCGATGTATTTATTGCAGATAATTTATGGACAGAACATTTCCGAGTTTACTTTTCTTTTGCATTTTCAATCATGTGGGTTTTGTAAAGTTATGCTTTTATCCCGTCATACGCTACTAAAGGGTCATGCAAAAATTAGGTGCCTACTGTGTGGATCATGAAATCAAGCAATTACTAATGACAGTAGGTTGAAAAGCCGCAAATTTCGCACGCGGTATAGATTAGCTGGGAATCCAGAAATTCGTTTGTTCAAGTAAGTTAGCTAAAGAAAATAGATTGCATCATAAATTTGAACAGTGCTTACTAAAGCGAACGTGGCTGCGCATGTTACCACCTTGTTACATAATGCTCAATGAACCTATCGACAGTAATCAGTAAAATTTACTTAGCTGCATTTTACATGAAAAATGCCCAATGCGCTTTGCTTCTTCACTTAAAACTGAACAGGTTATCACGGTAGCCTAACATACAATGGAACATCTTGAACACACACACAGATAGATCATGGCGCCTAGCGGTTAAATCCGGTCTGAAAGCCGCTCAACTGGTTCTTCGAGTGACCTTATAATTAACTGTGTATTGTAACGGCGTGTGACAAGGGCAAACAACCAGCATCTAATTTCTCTTACCTATTTTTAAATCATGTTATTAATCCTCCTTGAGGTGCTAGATCAGGAGATGAAACTGAAGCGTCCGGCATCATCAGCCAAAAGTCTACGGCATTGAAGCACTTCTAAATTATTTTGAAAATCATGCCAGCTGATTCTCTGTGGGCGCAAAACGTTTCTCAGCCTTCACACGCGTAGCGCACTTTAGCCAAACCTCCACTGATGGGCCTCATGTAGGCGGATGTCACAGTTGAAGTAGATGAGGGATGTATGTGCAAGCGCAATGAATTATTTGTGTTAATAGACAGCTTGTTTTCAAAGCCACAATATTTAGAACGTGTGACTCACTTCCGCTTTGGCTTATCTCATTCATGGAAGCTATCAAATAGGTACTGTTGGGAGATTGTTGGTAGTTCAAACAATGAGCAACCGCTGGGTGGGTTCTTGATACCATGCTGTAAGACATCTACGTCAAGAAATCTTTCGGTGCAGTTTATTACAGGAAAGTACTTCTTTTGTTGAATATAGGATGACCATCTACTTGCTTAAAAGCCGGCATACGATTATAAATAAAAGTACTACCAACATCAGTTTCAATAAAAGACGGAGATTTAGTCTATTATTAAGTACCGAACGTGTGCAATTTAAGTATACATAGTATGGTAGTTCGATCACTTGAATGTGATAGGATACCGCTGTCAAATCAAAGAAACCCAGTGAGCAGTTAAGAGCTCCTGTAAAGTGGTCCGCATGTCCCCAAAAGGCAATACAGCTATGTTCTAAACCGAGTTCGAAATCTTCTGTAAATTAGGACCGTGCTACTCATAAGAAGGATAAGCAGTGTGGTGCTACCATATCCCAACGGCACTCTTTTTCCGATTTATTCGCATTAAAATAATCCGTGTGTGCTTTTCCTGCACTATTTCGTGAGAAGTTTGTAAGAGAATAATGCTAATAGAAGTCAGCTGCTTTGTTTGAAATTTCCGTTCATCGTTTCTGGGCAAAAGTAGGTTGACCATGAGAACCTTTATGATTAATTGGTTTTCAGATTGAATGCTATACAGTTGATACTGAGTAGTTTATAGTAGCTCAATCGTACAACGCTTTTGAATTTTCGCAAATCGGCTGTGTACGTCACAGCACTGAGAAGCTATAATAACTGATTTTTATTACTAATGATTAGACGGCATTGGCCCATGAGAGCGTACCGATGAGGAGACCCAGATGTTCAAAACGGCCCTGGCTGGGGTTTTCAAGGCATGCCAAAGCCTCCTGAATAAGAGTGGAGTGTACTGAATTGCCTCTGAGTAGCCTCTGATAACTTGTCCGTGTTTTCTATGGCAAGGGAATCCTGATAGCGCTCGCCGGTCGGCTTTTCTGGCTCCGCTGCGAGAACAGGTTTTGTCGTTTGTTACCTTTTACATTGCAGTTTTCTGTCTTTTGATATTGGCCATTTATTTTAATTTGCTTTTATTACTATTGAGTAGGAGGATTTTAATTGCTTAGCTTTTAGGTTTCGTTTCATTGTGCCTTCTGCTTGTCCTCTTGATTTATATTTTTGCCATCTTATATGTTATGCCGTTCTTAATGGCAAAGCAGACCCCTGTGGCACATGTTGTAAAACTGTTGGACATAGAGCCAAATCTGTCACATCCCTGATTCGTCACGTGATTTTTCACATCTCGTGCATTGGTTTATCAATCGACCGTTTAGACCTCTATATAGAAATTAGCAGGACTTTGTCCAAATATTGTGTAAGGAGTGCCGGAATTAAACGGAAATATTAGCAGTCAAGAAACCCCGCGATCCAGCAAGAATATCAAATCTTTCCTTAGCTAAGAGCACCGTGGGTTCATCCTAAGAATCATAAATCTAGCCACCCCTGTGTTCGAACAAGCCCACCTGCCCGTCTACTGCTAGCTATAGAGAACGTCTCTCCTCAAATGGATGCTCAGCTTATGTGTCTGTGTTATGTCCAACGGACACATTTCCAGCGGTGTGAAGACGTAGGCGATGAATGCCAGCGGATTATGCAACGAAGAAAGCACGAGACACTAAATGTTAACTAAGGCTGCATTGATATTTCAATTACTTTAGTCGACTGACGCAAATTCACTGGCACGCTATAAATATGACGTCTAGTTGTTGAGGATTTAGATTAACAGATGCCTCTACAGTGGTTAACAGGTATGGAGGGTGAAACAACTAATATATCTTGGAAAGAGAAATGAGGGAAAGACTGGATATCTGTGAGTAACTTTCTGTGATGAAGCCACTCCGAAAATGATACCATCTCGTACCAGTAAGCCAATAGGTCTGAAGATCCGTATTCGGCTAGATATGGATCTGTCAGACACAGTAAAATCAAAATCCGTTATCTTTAACCTTAACCGGCGTACTCACAGTGGGGAAACTAATCTCCAGACTACAGCCTTTTTGCTAGATCCCCGGATTCGCTTAACAAGGATCTACATAACGATAACGCTCCATACAAAGCCAGTGGTTCCTATCGTGGGCTGCGCCTAACGTTTAATAATGTTTGCAGTTTAATGAACAAACGCGACTATCTGGGCCACTTCATTGCCTCTCGTCGGCCGGATGCACTGGAACTGGCTGAGACCTGGTTGGTTCCTGAGCTAACCCCTCAGGAATTCTGGCTTGAGTGTAACTCGTGCCTACAGTGTTATATAGGCCTAAAATTATCCGCGCTAGTGTGCTGCAATATGGTCGTTATACTGCGTGGGAGGCCGGTATTTACCGATCGAAGTGAGGATGGTTTTTGCGACCAATTATGCTACACAATCCAGCTGATCCTTGGTTTACCGTTCGGGGGTGTAACCTATCGCAGTCCACGAAGCCGCCTTTTGTATTGTTGCCGCGTGTCCAAAAACACATTGGTCATCCCGCTTTCTGCTCCTAGATGATTTTAACTTTCTTCGAATTCGCTGGCTTAATGCTCAACTTTCCCCAAGGCGTTGTGAACCCTAGGCAGAGTTTAATGTGATGCTGTTTGAAACTGGAGCAACAAAACACATCTACCAACCGACGCGCAATACACCGTGCTCAATTCCGTCCTGACTGAACCTGACGTCAAATAGCTATGAACAGCGTTTGCCTGATTTATCTTGAAGTCTATAGCAGCGAGTGATCACTTGATGATGGTGGTCAGCTCTGAGCTCCCGCTGCCGTACTCGCTCCCTTGAGTCATTATACAATTAACGGAAGAGTGACTTCGATGGTCACACGCGGGCCGCTAGGCAAGTGGACCGGTAGCTGCGACAGAATCCATATGTTAAAACTTGTTGTTCTGTCCTAAAAGATGACAAGAACTCTCTGTGCGCTTGTTTAATACCGCTCGATTTTCGGGAAACTGTGCCAGTAAAACAACATTGGTTCCACAAACATTTTGGACTGCTAGCACGACGGCGACGTCTATTGTGTAATAAAGTCCTCCTGTCTTGCTCGGCCGATGATTACGAGGTGCCTAAAACAATACGACATGTATGCAACAGCGTAGAAATACAGAAGCGTCTGCAATTGGAAGAGAAGCCAACAACCACAAACAAGATGGACGGCAACCAATTTGCTCTTACGTGAAGGGGATCCTAAGACATGCACATGAAGTCTTAGAGGAGGTTGATGGACCGCAACTAACTTCCAGCGCTGAACGTGCGTCCGTGTTGGCGACGCACTTCGCTTTTGTATTTGCAAGTGTTCATGTGTCTGTACCAAGCTCCATGTGTGCAGCCTGCACGGAACTTCAGAGCCTGGATTGCGAAGTAGAAAATATCCGCAATCTGCTTGCCCTTCTTGACTGCAGGATACATGTTGGTCCAGATAGACTCCACCGCTGATTTATAAGTCACTACCGGTTATCATCGCCCTCCGTGAGTGATTTGTTCAAGAGATCGTTGTCCGGAGTAGCATTTCTGAATGACTGGAAATGAATTATCGTGAAGCCCACTGCGATGAGCGTTGCATTATGTAAGATGGACAATTAATGGTCAATTGTTTTAACTTTTCTCTTAACCTAAGGGCTCAAGAAGGTTTTATAGTAGTGTCTACTGCAGCTGCTAGTCGATAAATCTACTAACAATCGCATAGTATGAATACCAGAAGGGCCACTCCTGTATCACCAACCTACTGTTGACTCCGCAGGAATGGTAGCAATTGTTGAAATGGTCGAAGTCAGTGAATGTGATACAAATAGGTTTCGGTGCGGATTTTGACATAGTGAAGCTGGAGATTCTTCTTAACAAGTTGAGGATAGGTGGTGTCGGTGACTTACTGAACAAGTGGACCAGCGACTTCCATATTCGACGAAAACTGCGAATACTGGTGGATGATAATCTAACGGGCTGGTATGCCTTTACTAGTGAGGGTACTCAAAGGTAGAGTAGTGAGGCGCATCTTATTCCTGATTCACATTAGCCAAATGCCTCTGGTTCCTCGGTCGGCTTGTACCGGCTTAACTGATGACCTAAAGATTTCGAGTACAATTGATGGTCCCAATGATTGTGACGTTTTTCAACGTGACTACGATCGGCTGTCCGGGTGATCTGCAATGTTGACATGATGGTTAATCCAATCAAATTGTTACATCTGCGCCTAGGAATGGATGTTGATGAGTGGAAGTACACACTGAGCGGCCAACTGCTACATGCCATACTTTCCGTGAAGGATCTCGGAGTACTCACAAGCCGCGCTTTTAAGTCTGTAGACAACAGGAGCAAGCAGTATGGAGAAGGGCTGCGTATGCTTCAAGGGCTCAGATGCAGATTCGGCATCTAGTCTGAAGATAAGGCGATTCGTCTCTCCTCTCGCATCATAAGACCGATACTCAACTATGGATCACTCGTCTATTTTCCAAGCTTCTGGGGAAAAGTATAAAATCCAGCACGTGTTCAGCATGTGGCCGCCAGACCCTTGCCCAGGTTAGGCGGGATATAGTACAAAGACCGATGCGGACAAATGTGTGTTACATACTGTCGTGTCTTCGGTGTAAACTTGGCCCCATTATGACGCATCGGATATGGCATCTCTGTCACTTCTACATGTTGTGGCCAGTGGTTCATGTGCGCACCCCAAGAGGCACTCGCAAGCACCGGTACGAACTGTTGGTACCTGACCTGATCAATTTCTAGGTCCAGGTTTTATTCTTTAAACAGACGACCTGCTTAGCCTTCTCGCATGTGTAGGCCAGTTCTTCCGTTAATCCTCTTCATTTTCGATGAAAAGATACTGAACGTCCGTAGTGAAGTATTTTCAGTGAGTTAAGATAAACCATTGACAGTTTAATGCATTAATTAAGTTAATCATGCACAAAAGTTTAATGTTCTTTCGTGATGACTGAAAAATCGAATAAAGCCGAAGTCTTCTGAAGCGGCATGACACTTGCTGTTTAATAGACTCGCGACTTGACGGTATCATGGGCTCTTTGTTAGGGGGACGAACTTAACCTTATTGTAAACTACTGGGTATATTTGTATAATGCATTAATATGGGTTGCCTAGTGGGCCCGCCAAAAGAAAGATGCCATGATTACACACTACTGATTGCGTCCAACAGGTTGAAAATTCCGTCTAGTGTTTCTTCGGGCATGTGGACGACTATCTGACTTGGAACTTGTTGCGACAAAATTCCATGTAATGACTCAAAAATTCCCCATTCATAAGCAACAAGTTTTGTTCATGAAAAGGAAACCCAACTATACGTCTCATTTGAACATCTATGGAGCACATTGTTAAAACCAGTGTAGTAAAGGCACTAAGCTTTGGCTTTTGACACTAGCTCCAAGGAATTTATTGTCAACCTTTATCATCTACAAGAGCGGTGTGGCACTAGCTGTACTGATGCTTAAAACAGCAAGAACAATTAGATCAATCATCTCTGTTTTGACTCAATTAAATGGCAAGAAATTGCGGATGTTTACTGCATTGACAGCAGAGCTGTCGAATTACGTCAGAGTCGGCTGCAGTAAGTGAGGCCACCTACCATTTGTTCAGCGTATTTCTCCGGGTACGATACTTTGTGAGACAGTAGATAAGTAACTAATAACTACCTCTCCCATATATGCACGCGACCATGTTATACATCCTAACAAGATGAAAGTTGGAATCTTTCCTACTTCGTTTATTCGCGGCGAGATCAGTGATGCCACCAGGGAGAGAGCGCAGATTGCTAGATGGAATCAATTATTCTTTACCATATTTGCAGAGAAACTCTGAGACTAACCTGCCCTGTGATTTCTTCTTACTCCAAACATTAATTGTTAGTTGGTTGCATGCGTTTCTTGGCCTTGTGACTGCATTTGTTTAGAGGTATGTTTCCCGCAGCAATCTGGACCATTTTCGATGAATTTACATTACGGATAGATTAGTTCAGCTAAACAGAAGTCCAAAGACAGCATAACATTCCATAAGTCAGCAGATCAGCGCAATGAAACGTTATCTCATTAAGAAATATGAACGCTAGATTGTTAAGTCCTCGTATGTGAATTAAGCACTTCATGTGCAAAGGTGACAACTATTTTGATCAATAAACCACCTCATTCTATTTATGATTCTTGCTTTTTGGATGTAGCAACCAACTCCTTTCAAAATGTCCTGGAGTGGCCTGTCTTTAGACTTATCTATTATATTTGTGAAATCGATTATATTGTGTTTGGTTATCAGGTTTATGTGAAGCTGCTCATAATCCCCAGAAATTTCGTGTTGTACCTTTGCTAGTGGATGGTCAACGAATGGCAAAATAGGCCTAAAATAATTTTGACACTTTGTCCAGAGTTTGCTCACAGGCATCAAAGCATGCTCATTTGCTTACATATTGGCAGCCCATTTGTTGTCCTAGTACAGATGTGGCACTGAAACATTCCAACTTGGCATCACTTTTATGCTAACAGTGCTTTCTAATTTCTTTGTGCATTTGAGTGCACCCTCCACATTAACCTGATCACATACATGGAACTTACCTGGTTAGCTTTCACAACCGTTATCATGCGAAAAAGTCACGTTATCTGATGACTCGTTACACGGTAAAATTAGGAATGTTTCAGGCCTGATTCACTATATTCTACTAGTACTGCACTTGCAAAATTACATAGGAGTCCCTCCGTAGCTTAGTGGTCTCAACCACCGACTGGCAATAGTCGAGTTGCTGGTTCGAGCCCTATCAGTTTCCGATGGAATGCGCACTGCTGACGATTCACGAAATGATGAAACGCGCGTAAGTGCTTTTCCGGGCGTATGACGGCTGTCTGAGTGAAGCTAGATGTAACGAATTTCTACCTATACTTACAAAATAATCGTCACATATTCATGCATCTGTCTGATTACATAAAATATCAGCTGAACAACCATCCTAAGTCAATCAAGGCCGAATGTTTCATCGGCAACCATTGCAACATATCCAGGGAAATTCTCCAACCAAGCAGTTTGCATCGTTATTTCCGCTTAGCCAAACACACGCAATGGCGATTTAACGCCCAGTCGTCAACCTAATTACTTATGCAATCAGAGACCGTTTGGGAAAACGGCGAAACACAAATGATGCCATCAGCTGATGACCGGCGAATCTGCATGTCTCAACAACAAATAAAAGCTCATTCGGTTTCAAATTATCACAGACATAGTAAGATTCGTCATTTACACTTAATTACAAAACGGGTTTCCTATGCTATCATAGTTATAAATATGCCTACCATTCCAACTAAACAGGAGTACATAGGCGAAATATACACCCAAGAAATGCTTATGGATTGAACCGATACCCGTCTCGGATGTTGCACTTAATCCGACGATTTGCTCTTGCAGAATAATCGGCTGTTGATCCAAAATACTTCTTACATAGGCAAGTCCATATTGCTTTCTTTCTTCTTTTACTTGGTTTAGTTTAGCCATCACCAAATGTAGTGTTTTAACGTGTGCTGTCTACCCTTCTCGTATAAATAACGCATCTGCGTCTTAACGTCAGTTATAAACGAAGGTTGGTTTATTCAGTCGTTAATTATCAGACTAATAACTTCAAATGCATAGGATAAATGTGAACAATAAAAAAGCATACTGTTTCAGTGATCTACGTACTCTAGTTAACAAATTTAAATAGATTTGAAAAAGTCCTGCATCAACATGAAGGAAAGCAAATATGTACTTTGATGGCTACTTCGTCTAAGTAAAAATGGCTTAAAAAGTTAAACATCAACTTATTCGGAAATTATTATGATTACCATTTTAGTGTTCATCTTGTGCTTATAATTGTTGTTCACAAATATTATCTGGAATATCTACTATGTGTTACTCCCTGTGGAATGCTCTACAAATGTAAAATATTAATCAAAACCAAATTTTAGTCAATGTGATATTCCTCCAATAGATAGGTAAAATTTCTGGCCACCAATAGGACAGAACATATTTCGTAATTGTTTAAAGTATTTTGCTGCAAACTCATGCAAATCGTATATCAGCCTGAGTATGTTCTTATCGTGCGTTACTTTAAGTACCAGCACAATATGCACCTGTTAATTGTTATTGTTACATCAAGGATATAAATCAAGCACCTTAACTGCGGCTAGCTTCGGCTGTTATCAAGTCACATTCTCGAACTGCGACTTTTAGCATAGATGACAAGCACCTATTGGGCGACACTAGCAGCCAGCAGACAGAGATAACCGGGTGTTACTGAGGTCATCATTGAGTGGTTGGAAGCATGCATCGTATTAGTTTGAGAGAATGGAAGTGTAGATATTCTCTCGGTGTGTACACTTCAACAGTAAGAAGAAGGTACATGGAATTATGCTTCAGTTGCTGCAGAGCAAGTAAGAAAAAACGTTTTCATACACAATGAAAACGAAGACTGGCCAACGTTACGAAATATTTGTGTTGGCCCGAGTAGGATTAGCAGCGTGCCATGTATATCGTTAAGAGTCATGTCTGCTATCTTGAGAATCATGGCACCATATTTGTCTGACGGTTTCCAGATGAACAATACAAACCACATTTTCTCCACCTCCCTCTGAATAATTCAACGGAAACCGTGATTTCAGGTTGCATGGCCGAAGTTGGAATTTGATGACTTCATTTCGTTGATGCCATGGTCAATACACTCAATTATGTGGAGGTCCTCAAAAGCAGCATGTTTCCACTAAATTGGATGCTGTTCACGTAAGATTGCTTCTTCCATTATAACTGTTACTGGTAACTCGGCGGTGGACTCAGGCAACGCGTACGATTCCTGGATCAATTCAGAATTCAAGTCCAGGGGTTCGCTACGATGTTATTTGTACAAACGGTTTGGGAAACAAAGTATATATTGACCTTGAAAACATTCACCACAAAATGTACAATAGCGCGGTTCTTAAATCAAAACCGGACATTAAACGAGACAAATGACCGGCAACAGTCAACTGAAGTCCAGTCAGTTACACAGCCGACTAACTAATTCAGTCAGGCGCTAGTTAAATCAAAACGATTGATAGTCCAACCAAACAACACTCTACACTAGAGTGTGTTCAAAGTGGAATTCGCGGTGGGGACATAGCTGGAGGAATGTTTTCATCAAGCCGTAAAAATATCATCGGACGGGAGTCCACAGAAGGTATAACCTTGTGCGTGTGTGGAAGGGAAACATGTCGAACCAGAGTCAGGGTGCTGGCATGTCTGTGGTGGTTTTCTAGCTAAAATACTGGGTTAGGAAGACAAACGAAGTACAGAGTTCAAAGAGAACATGTTTGAGCAGGAGAAACGTCCGTAATATTAACCATGCGCCAAGTCATCGTGCAAACACAGTCGCAGAACGGATGAAAAAAAGAAATGTGGACGCTAAAATGACAAACTTAGTCCTCAGATCTAACTTCAATGGTATCACTGGAAATAGCTCAAACATCCAAC
Source organism: Dicrocoelium dendriticum (assembly GCA_944474145.2). Classification (NCBI taxonomy): domain Eukaryota; kingdom Metazoa; phylum Platyhelminthes; class Trematoda; order Plagiorchiida; family Dicrocoeliidae; genus Dicrocoelium; species Dicrocoelium dendriticum. The sequence goes on from CALYDF020001191.1 coordinate 10,608, forward strand.
AACAAAAAGGTAAATTGTTAAGTCGCTTAGAAGTGCTTGAAATCGTCATCGATTGTGAGGAACTCCAAGGGCTGCTTTATTCATCCTCTGCGAAATGTAAAGCAGTTCAGAGCAATGAAGGTTGGCCAATAAATTACTAACACTTACAGTTATATAAACGGTAGTTTACTGAGTGGTTACACCAAATAAATATTTGTACGTTTTAAGTTTATTAGCTCTACATCTTGTTAAGCAACACCACAGTAATAATACATATTTTGTAGGATAATCCCAAATGAAAGCATGAGGAATAAGAAATATGTACTGAAGACTGTGATGCCAACGTTTAAGTAATGCAAAAGCAACGATGGAAAAGCATGAATAGTAACTTGCCAATATATAAGATGCGAGTGGCAAAGCACGATTTGAGCCATTTTTAATGTGATGTAGCACTAGTCACAACGCTATGAATGACTACTTTTAAAATGCTCAAATTGTGCATGTCGTGATGTTCACACTGTCAGTATGATAGGGATCAATGATGGACTGAGTGCACAGACAAATAACTCATAGTTCGGCTACCTAGACTTCTTTGTGCAGCTGAATGCATGTTCCACATTAATTTGATCACATACGTGTGACTTGTTTGGTTTGCTCTCACAGCCACCACTATGAGAACAAGTAAATTATCTCTTGCCGAGTTATACGGGAAAATTAGGAAGGTTTCAGGCCTGATTCATCTCATTCTGCTATTATTGCATTCACAAAATCTTTGTCAAATCTTCATGCATCTGTCTGATTGCATAAAAGATCAGCTGAACGACCATCCAATGTCTACCCAAGGCCGCATTTTTCATCGGCAACCATTGCAACATATCCAGGAGAGTTCTCCAACCAAGCAGTTTGCATCGTCATTGCAAGTTAGTCAAACACATGCAATGATGATTTAAAGCCCAGTCGTCAACCTAATTACTTATGCAATCAGAGACTGTTTGGAAAAATGGCGAAACACAAATGTTGCCATCAGATGAAGACCAGCGAATCCGCATGTCTCAAAAACAAATAACAGCTTATTCGGTTTCAACTTATCACAGACATATTAAGATGCATCATTTACACCTAATTAAAACGGGTTTCCTATGCTATCATATATATAAATATGCCTACCATTCAAAGTAAACAGGAGTATATAGGTGAAATATACACCCAAGAAATGCTTATGCATTGAATCGATACCCGTGTCTGATGTTTTACTCAAACCGAGGATTTGCTCTTGCAGAATAATCGGCTGCTCTACCAAATTATATCTTACATATGCAACTCCATATTACCTTTTTTTCTTTCATGTGGTTCAGTTTAGTCATCACAAATGTAGTGTTTTAACTTCTGCTATGGAATCTGCGGGCCTAAATAATTTCTCTGAATCCTAGTGTTAATAAACACGTGTTGCTCATTTTAAATCTTTAGACATCCGTGTGCTTTTAACTCGAATTAAGGGAACCAGCGTAGTGACAACACTTTATGTTTGGGACTCCGCCCGACAACCAGCACGGAACCTATCAGTAAAAAACAAAGGTTCGCGAAATAAGTCGTTTCAAGTGGTTCCTTTTCAGGCTAATAACTAAAATGAGTGGCGTAAAGGTTTAGAAGATAAAATAGTAGGGGCTCATTGGTCAAGATACTATTGTTGAACAAATTACACCATTCTGTAAAAGTCCTGCATCACTTTAATCAAAATCAAATCTATAGCTGAATAACTTCTTCGTCTAAATAAATATGGTGATGCACAAACACTATATATCCTTTTATTCAGCAATTATTTTGCTTATCATTTTTAGTGTGCTTTTTATGCTCAAATTTGTCTTGACCACGCAATATTGGGTGGAAGATCCACTATAATGTAGTCAATGTGGAATGCTCTAAATGTGTAGGATGTTAATTAAAACTCATTTGTTAAAAAAATAGGATATTCCTCCCAAAGCGATAGAAAATTTCTGACCAACAACAGAACAGCACATGTATTCGTACATTTGAATGTTGCATTGGTACAAATGCATACAAATATTTTGTCAGAATGAGAAAGATTTTATCGTAGGCTCCTTTAAGTATGGGGGCAATGATAAGAGAGATAACTTGGCACTGTTTCATGAAGAAAATAAATCAAGCAAGCTAACTGCAGTAAACTTTGGCTTTAAACAAAAAAAACATACTGAAACTGAAAGCAAATGTGACAAACACCAATTAGTCGACCCCAACAGCCAACAGCTAACCGGGTGTTGCTGAGGACATCATTGAGACGCAAGAAGATTGCATCCTATCAGTTGTTGAGGAGTTGGAAGTGTATATGTTGATGTGTACGCTTCAACGGTAAGTAGATGGCACATAGAATTCCCTTTGAACTCCTGCAGAATAAGAAAGAACCACATTTTGCTGACACATAGTTGAAACGAACAATGGCATAGACTATAAATTATTTGTGTTAGACCAAGAAGGATTGGGAGAGAGCTTGGTCTGCATTTGTTTCTGCATTCTTTAAAATCATGGCGGCACAATTGTCCGACGTTTTCCTGAAGTAGAATAAATACCACAGTGTCGCAATCTCCCTTTCAGGTATTCAACACAAATCATTATTCGTGGTTACATTGCTACCAGTGTAGTTGGACGGCTTCATATCGCGAATGGTAGGGCCAGTACATGCAAATATGTGAAGCTCCTCTAAAAGAACATGTTAAAACCAATTTTGAAGCTATTCAAGGAAGACTAGTTGTTCAAGGATAACAATGCGCTAAGTCATCGTGCATACACAGTCGCAGAATGAATGGGCAAAAGTTAGAGTGAGGACACTCAAATGGCAAACTTAGACCTCTGATGTGATTCCACAGTATCAATAGCAACATCAATGAAAAAACGAACAACCAAAGTGTAAGATTATAAGTCCATTAGCAATGTTTGAAGTCGTGTCATCATTTGCGAAAAGCTTCAGAGGCTGCTGTATTCATTATCTACAAAATACAACATTGACAAAAGAAACAAAGCGTGGCCAAGCAATTGCTAACACTTAAAATTATGTACACGATCAAACAAATAAACATTGAGAAATAATTCACGGAGATGACATCAGAAACAGAAGGTAGCGAACAAGCTTGTTTTCAGGGCTTCATCTTCAGGCCAATACAACCATAATAAAGCAAGCTAAAATAGACACAACGGGTTTAAATTGGGTCATTGGTATGTTTGAACCGGATCAGCACTTCGTCTTGTTAAGCGAGACAACATAAAAATATCCTTTTCGGAAGATACAGTCCAGTTAGGGCTTGATGACTAATTAATAAACCGTGACAGCTTTGATGGCACAATTTCATTAAAGTAACGTTAAAGAAGCAACCAGGAATAACCTCATATATTGCCTTACATCCATGTAAGTTGTGAGTGATAAATCACGGAATGAGTTATTTTCAAGGTAATGCAGAACAGTTCACGAAACTGTAGGTGATTACTTCAAATCGCTCAAGCTTGTATGTGGTGGTGTTCACAGTGTCTGTGCGATAAATCACGGTATATGGCAATATATCCTTTTGTCAACCAATAGTAGATGTTAAGATGCTCACCAATAACCTTTATTTTCAGTTAACCAGTTTTGCTTTTGCAAGATTGCCCAACAGAAATCTACTAACTGCAAAGACTCATTGATAAACTTCTTTCTTCTTATCTCAAAGAACGGAAACAAAACGTGTGTTTTGTGTGCGAGTTAAATGTCTGTCCCATCCTGGATAGACGATCATTTGGAGGTCCCATGAAAAGTTTACTTTTCGCTTCATGCTTGTTAATCTATCTCAGTACCGCTTATCTATGTGTACACAATATTCCATGGTAAAGAACATTAGGTTACCAGCCCTGAACCAACAGCCATGTCAAGCCTCAGGTTTAAATCCTAACAGACTACAGTGCTTTCAAATTTCTGGGTGTATGAATTGGTTAAAGGAACCCAATCAAACGATAAGTATTTAACCCTGGATGGTTTCCATTTCTTAACCTACTTCTCAGCTTCCTCTTCAATGTATTTGTGGATATGAGTCTTTCTTATGCGATGTAAATGCAAAATTATGGACGTAACAATATTATCTGCCGTTGTCATTTCTAACAAATATAATCCCTAATCCAAGTTATTAGCATGTAGCTACTTAACATTTTTGTATATATCAGCGATTGACAGTCTGGACTTCGAGTACACTGTACATAAGAAGGAAAAGATCTTTCAGCAGAGAACATCCACGTGGTTTTAATTCCGTGCTTAATTCAACGTACCAATTTTCATTTACGAACATACACAACTCACACACCGGTTCAATTAATTTCACCACATTTGCCACCTGGTCAAATAAAACACTTTTAACTGGCTTGTTCAGCCGCCTGACCAACCCCCCTCCGAGTAAAATTGCAGATGGTGAAATACACGGCAAGTGCTAACGACTGAGTGAGCCTCACTGAAGGTATGACGAAACGAAATTCGTTGCATGTGAGATGCTGTAAACATGTACAATATTGCCTTTGGGAATGAAGTAAGCGTGTACACATTGCCGACATTATCTTTAGTCAAAAGCAAGATTCAGTTGCTATTCTTTGGCTGACTCAAGGGGACCCAAGTGGGATGTGTTACCACATGGTAACTACCTGTAGCTTCTAAGCACACTTCAAATAAAATGTAGTAGGTTGAGAAAAAATTAGTAACTTGAAAATTCCAATTTAGAGTTAACAAAGAACGCGAGACCATTTGTGAAAAATTGTTAGCGATGATTCTATTCAAACCATTACAATCAAATTTAAGGGTAAAATAAGGAACGGAAATCCACCCATTTGCTCAAATTATGTAGTTACTAAACAATTCAGTGGGGGATGCCCAAACTTGACCTTTGACCTAACAGGTTGATTGCTTGGTACCGAGCTGGTTGCCTCAAGGAGGAACTGGGGCAATTAGCAGCGCCGTTTTGGCTCATATTGTCGTCACTGGGCACCAAGTAGATCTAATTTATTTACAGGGTCCCCCAACATCAATCAAGAGGTTGGTGCCTCCGTACGCTCGCGACAGCTTAATCGATTTGCATCCGGTTGCTTCAACCTTCTTTATACTCGCAAAAGCAGTTGATCAATGCCTAATAGCTTCCTTGGCCAGCTAGAACGAATGTTGCTGAGGTCGACTGTCACAGATCAAGCTCGGTACCTTGCAATCGACTTGTCAGTTCAAAGGTCAACTTTTAGCCTCCTTCACTGCACCGTTAATTAACTACGTAATTTGAGCCAATTGGTCGATTTCAGTTCCTTATTTTACCCTTAAATATGAATGTAATGAAGAACATTAGTAGTTTTAATCGTAAAAATTTTGATCGCCGCAAACCTTATTCTTTTAGTTGACTAAAGGAAAGAGTTTGTGGGAAGCAGTTGATAATATCTAGAATTTTAGCGGCCCACTTGTCTATTAGAAAGGACGAGTGTATAACGAATTGACAATGGGAGGGACTCAATGAACATGTCCCATATTTGACAAAAACCGATAATTGTTAGGCAGAACAACCAAAGGAGTAAACAATACACACTAAGGCTTATGCTTAACGACTACACGCCTGACAAATTGATGCTTCATATCCAGTAGAACCTCCAAAGTTGACTAACATTATATACTCACTACTTCAGTAAGTTAACCGATCAGCGATCGCCTGAACTTTTGCCATCCAGACCTCTGAGTGTTGACCACCTGTGTAGGTTGAACACTTTGGTACACTATAATGACATTCCAAATTACTTACTTTATACTCTAATACTCGAATGTCTGAAGTTTATAGTTATAGTTATAGTTGTAGTTATCTTTAACGGGGTCTCGAACGTCATATAGTTGGTCGACGTTTTCGGGCGGTCAACACAGATTGCAAGTTTGCAATTGCATAATGTGTATTGCATTGATGGAAGAGGAACAACTATCAACTGCAAGGACCTCGAAATAATACAACACCGAACAGACCCACCAATTGTTTGTTGATATAATTATTGCCACTCACATGTTCACGCTAATTTGTAACCACTTAATAGCACGTTAAGATAAGCAAAGCAAATGTGAGATGTCACGGCCAGCACAGCGATTCTCTATGAAACGAAGTTTAACGAGTAGACCTATAAAAATATTTGAATTATGACCTCAACTTTTCATTATTATGCCTTCGAGCATACTTATCGCAAATATTGTCACAGTGGCTGAAATCACGGTGGATGACGAACTTCAAATCGGAATGTCTAATCTAGTACCAGTAAACTTAGGTGCTGCATGGTCCGAACAAAATATGCATCGGTCACAGCATAGGGGAATTGACCAGACGTAAGTCAAACTTTCCCATCACACCGACGCAATGTCCCATTTCGATCATCTTATCAACTTATCAACAGTGCCTAGCCAAAAAGTTCATGGCAAACAACAAATTGCTGTATAAGCATGTCAATAAGCTTCGTAAAGTGAAGCATGGAATACCCCCACTATTCACGGCAGGCGGTAGAGTACAAAGCGCCGAAGAAGCAGCTAATGCCCTGCGGCTGCAATACTCCCCAATTTTTGTACTCCCAACATCTACCTGTCCCATAATATCAAGCTCATTACCGACACCTTTGTTTACAAATGTTATTTTCAACCCATCAATTGTGCTAAGGAAGTTACTCTCACTGCGTGAACATAGTTCTCCGGGAGCAGACAACATCCGCCCGAAGGCACTGAAGGCTATGGCCACCAAGCTAGCTGAACCACTGTCACAGTTCTTTCAAAGGTGCTTTGATGGACAACAAGTCCCCACTATATGGAAGTGTGGCATTATAACCCCTATTTTTAAAGGCGGAAGCCGTTCCGATCCTGCTAACTATCGTCCAGTGACTCTCCTCCCTGTGCTCGCGAAGGTGATGGAAGCAGTCGTCGCTGAGGCTTTACTGGACTACCTGGAAAAATGCAACATCTTGGTACCGGAACAGCATGGCTTCCGTCAACACCGGTCATGCACCAACAACCTACTTATTGCACGAGGTAGTTGGACGGAAGTGGCCGATGATGGGGTCGGAGTCGATGTCATCTATCTGGACTTATCCAAAGCTTTCGACCGCCTTAATCACCGCATCCTACTTCAACGGCTTCAGAGTTACGGAATCGGAGATCCAGTACTTGGTTGGATTGGCAACTTCCTTTACCAACGAAAACTCCAAGTACGTGTTAGGGGATCCCTTTCTAATTCAATTGTGGTGGAATGTGGTGTCCCACAAGGCTCAGTGCCGGGACCGCGTTTATTCCTGGTGTTTATCAACGACCTGGAAAGAGTCATCTCCTCAAACTTCCTGCTTTTCGCCGATGACGTCAAGATATGGCGGGCGATTTGTAACAAGACAGATCAGGATCTGCTCCAACATGACCTAGATGGCATTTACGAATGGTCAAGGAGGAACAAGCTTCATTTGAACATGGCTAAGTGCAAAGTGATGCATCTGCGTCACCAGTCGGTGAGCGCTTACAAGATTGGAGACCACACCTTGGCGAAGGTTCCTCAGGAGCGTGACCTGGGTGTATTGGTACAGGAAGATCTCGGTTGTTCAAAACAAGCAGAGAAGGCGAGGAGAACCGGAAATCAACACTTCGGCCTTCTTCGCAGAGCCTTCGGTCGGTTTCAACCCGCAATCTTTCCCCAAATGCTTAACGCCTACGTGCGACCTCAGATGGAATTTGCTATTCAGGCGTGGCAGCCGTAGCAGAAACAGGATCTCGTTGCTCTCGAGACTCCTCAACGAAGGGCAACCAAGAACGTCAGGGGCCTCTTTCATCTGCCCTATCAGCTTAGACTGAAATCTCTAAGAATGTACAGTAGTCGACATCGGCTTTTGCGGGGGGATCTCATAATGGTTTACCAGATTCTGAAGAACCCAAACCACATTTGCCGTCCGCTGCTGGAATTGAACCAAAACACTAAACTAAGAGGTCACCCTCTGAAACTGACAATTCATTATAGCCGACTTGAATGCCGTAGAAATTTCTTCTCTCTCCGCGTGTGTGAGCCTTGGAACGCCCTCTCTAATTATGTCATCTCTGCTCCTAATCTGGCGATATTTAAAAAACGTGTTGGCAACGCATTTTCTCACTTACATTGCATTTTATGACTTGTTAGCCAGGGGCTACAAAACGCAATCAAACGGTTTCTTGCCAAACGCCTAACCAATGGATTTATACGTTTGATATGCGAACATCTCCGCTATTCCACATAAGTCTATGGTGAGTCCACCACAACGCTTTCACTTTATTATGCAATTGATTTTCGCAATAATTTCCATCCCACGGGACTTGTTAAGCGATGCTTTTTTACCCGTAATAAACCATTGTCCATTGTCCATCTTCTTCTCGTCCCTGGGGAGCGGACAATGGGGTGATGCAATTTGTTCTATCCCCAGAGTTGGTAGAAAATATTAGAGGACTCGCTTCTTCCAAAAGTATATTGAGGCAACTTTTGTTTAAATTACGCACAGTTTGTCACACGGTTTGTTTTAAATGCTCTCTATGGAATTCAAATGGCGACGCAGGATCATGCCTGTTTTTGGTATTATGCCTGCAGTGGAGCGGATACCGTCCTCACCCTACTCAAGGTGAACGGAAACCGATTTGACTCTCTTTATGTGAAGACAGACGTCTGCTGTTCACATCTGTGGGCAGCTGACGAGTTCTTGTAGCAAGCTGTATGAGTCGAAATGCTACTTACTATTCATTCTTTCAGGGATATTTGTGGACAATCGTTTGGCTAATGTAGTTTGTAACGATTCGCTTTTGACATACAATATTTGTCAAGCCAAAAGAAATGGTATATAGTTAGTGTATTATTTCATAGCAATATAATCGTGACAATTAAAATATGAATCGAGATGCTCTTAAAGACACAGATGTAAAAGTCATCTCAAATGGTCAGTCGGAATGGGGCAATTCTTGAAGTTTCACTGTTCGACATTTTACCACTTAACGCCTTGGTGTTGATGATGTCTATTTTTCTACTCAATCTGACCCGAGTATCGAAACTTGTCAGACTGGCCGGGTTAAGCTTTCCCTTTACACAGTACAGAACTCCAGTCGCTCCAGTCTATACACAGAGGGATCAACTTTAGCGATTTCGATCACCTTTACAATGAACTACTGGGACTTCAATATTAAACCTTTCAAACGATCTCGACATTATCGAAGTTGATCTGACGCATGGTATCTAGAGTATGTACAGATACTGCGGAGTCTCTTAACATTGCGCTGTTTTCAAGCTAGTCTCTCGGAGGTTGCATAATGCAACCTTTACATTCTAATAGCTGTGTCTGTATCTCTCTCATTGATATATATGTATATGTATGCGCAGTTTCTGCAGTTGATTTTGTACAAAGCTCGTCGTTATATCTGTGCGAAGGGGTTCTTCATGCGCACCAACTTTGAATACGCGGTATGACCACGCTGGAAGATTACCCTTATACCATTATTGTTCAAGACCCCCAAAATTCTTCCACTTTTCATTCTATTTTGTATACTCACTATATCTACCGACTATATTTTGGAATTTGTCTCTGGGTTTAGTACCTTTTGTAACTGACGTTTCCCTAGAGGACGTAGATAACCACTGTCTGGTGGTTTGCGCATCACCTTGCTCAGTGCAGCCTTTCCACTTGTTTCGCTGTTTAAAGCTTTTGTGCCTTGTGGAACATCCATGAGGCTCTTTCGGTGTACACGATTTTGCCATGAACTGAAGTATAATGGTTTTTCCCATGGATATCTGTTGGCTTAAGTTAGTTCGTTGTTTTCAAATTTCCTCTACTTCTGTGAAATAGACAGTAAGGTATATTATTGCACCACTGCAAAAACCCCTAGTGCACAGTGAAGTTTATTCTCCTGTCAATAGACTTAAGATGGGTTAGCAAGTCCTTCTTCTTACAAGTTCTATTATCACGAAAGTGCCGTATAGGTAGCGCCACTGAACTTTCAGTGAGCTATTGGGTTTTACTAGTGTCTTCTCGAAGTCCTTCACGAAACAAGTTCGCTGATGCAGGGGATAACGGTGACCCCATGAGCAGATCTTGTTCTTGGGTGTACAGCTTCCACTCGATAGCGAAATAGGACATGCTAAGGCATAGTGCCATACCGTGCACGTTTCGTGCCCGAGAAATATGTGTGCCTGAGAAATATGTAAATATTATCCGCGCACTATACGCGCGTAGCACGAGCAGAGTAAGGGCTTACGGTAAGCTGTCGCCGCCCTTCAGTATCTGCAGTGGTGTTAGGCAAGTATGTCCGCTGGCACCTTTCCTCTTCAACTTTCCTACTGACGAAGTCATGAAGATTACTTTCACAGGACACAGCATAGATAGTTTGGAGCTACTCCCAGGAGAACGACTTCTTGACTTGGAGTAGGTGGACGATATTATCCTCATCTTTGACAGCTCTCAGGCGTGCCAAGCTGCACTGGACAGATTAGTAATGGCTGTCGGTTACTTAGGGATTTACAACATTGAAGTGCAAAGCTTTCCTCTAAGTTTGGCAGGGATCGCTTCCTGCACTGACCCTCGGTGGGGATTAGCTGGAAGTCGTTAAGATATTCAGCTATCTGGGAATTTTGTATAAGCGCACTGGGGATCGAAGCTGAGATCACGAACCGTATAGCAAAAGCACGAGGCGGTTTTGCTAGCCTTCGCCACCTATAGCAGCGGCGCGACATCACTCTCGTTCTGAAGGGTCCAGTGTACAATGCAGCGGTATGTTCGACCCTACTGTAATGAAAGTTATCCTGCTTAAAAAGATCTAGTTTTCCCATATAGTTAAATAAACAAGTCTATTTGCAAAGGCTGAAAGGTATGGGGCAATACTAGCGACATAATGAAAGTGCGGATGTATTCGTTGACGTTACCACTGTTGAAAAGTTGCTCACTCTATCAGCATACACCCATATATGGATACCGAGCAAAATTTGAACTCAATTACGAAAATTTGAGAGAATAGATCGGTTTGGTTCCTCTTTTTGACTTCGATGTGGACAAAATTGTCGCTAGGTGGATATATCCGAATAAGCGAATGTGGGAAGTGGAACAAAAATGCAAGGAAAATATATCAGTTATTTTCAGAGTTGGCTTCCATAAGTTTATTAACACTGCGTGGGTGACATGACCGAAGCAGAAGAAGAAAAGGAACAAAAATCTAAATCAGAGCACAGTTTGTTTCATCTCTTTAAAATCCCTTTTAGACGTGAAGCCAAAAGCATTTCATGGCAGAGAAAGGAAGAAAAGTAAGCCGAAACTAATGTTTCTATTTTCTTTGCGTTTCTATATGCAAACTACTCTAATTTCAAATATTTCGTTAAACATTCCGGCTGTGCTAATATAATTGTTACAGTATCCATTGTAAAGTACTTTGTATTTCACTCCTAAAAGTCTTAGGCTATTAAGTTGGGCGAATGTTTTCTGAAAGTTCGATCCACATCTAGGAATACACTATCAGGAAGGTTTGATATCCAATAGGAATACATGTCCACCCAGGATATTGCTTAGCGCTTATTTATCAGTGTCTCTAGCTTTAATAATTGTCCATTACGTTCAGAAAAATCTCCGTTATTTGACCACTCAAGGTACTGGACCAAAGTGCTCAATAAACTGAGCTGGACAACACACAGAGTTCTGGATCCACAAGGTCCACATTGTGAACGTTCAACGAATGGAAAGTAGGATGTTCACGTAGCCAGGTGGACAGCGTACAGCGACAGTCAAATTTGGATGTTTTACTGTAATTGAAAGTCAGTAGTTTTGAAGCAGGATCCAATGTGATTGAATATAAATGACCTACACCTTGATTTATGCGAATCATCGAGCATCAGCTCTCCTCTGGGCTCTTTTTGCATTCCCTCAATAATGCATGTTGCTAGTGAAAGGAAATATGGCCAAATACGATGTGACGTGAATTACAGACTTAAAGGCAGATTAATCACTTTGGCAATGGTCAAGCTTTTCTTATTACCAGTTTAACTTAATTACCGGTTCTGAAAATTAGAAAAACACGACATAATTCTTACTTTTATGTACAGGCTATTTATTGTTTTAGTTTGGGCTTTTAGGGAAAGCTAGCCTTCAATGCATATACTCATCATAGTTACTAAGTTGGTATTTACTTGCATATCAATTTCGTTCAGGTATCTACCGGTTGCCCCATTTCGGGATCTAAGTAGCACGTTATTTGTTTCAGCTAATTTTACACTTTTACTAATCAAGTCATCAATGTGTAGTTGCACACGCAATAATGCAGGATTTCTATTCAAATCTGATTCGTTTCAGGCGGTAGATATTCGTTAATGCTTCTTACCTCATGAAGATATATGAAGTGCTTATAATGTAGATATTTAATCCACGACTTAAATGGAGCAGTCACACTAAGTCACGTTCAGTTTGATGGTAAAAGCTTGAAACCACAGCTAAGTAAAAAAGTCTATTTTCCTGTTCACCATTAATTGTCATTTATCTCCAAGAATGTCCATCGAATTTGGCAGTGTTGTATATTTACTTCTTTTGTATAATTATTACCACATATGTTTTAGACGATATTTTATGAACCCACTGTTTTGTAAAACTACTGTATATTTCTTCAATCACAGCCATCATGATCTGCAATTTCGATGTTCTGAAATAATTATGTGTTTCCACGCGAGCCGAAAACAATAATCTGTTTGTCAAGAATACAAAGATAAAAATCTACAAAATATGTAATAATTCTTTGAAAAAGCATGGTGTAGGGTGGGCAGTTGTTTTCAAGAATAAATCTTGACAATCATGAGCATACCCAGGTTTATAATTGCAAATGTCCGTTCGCAACTGTGAAAAGTGAGGACCGAAAAAGCACTATCTACACCCGTGAATACTCAAAATAGGAACCATTCTGCTGCAAGAGACATGTGGCCATAAAGATGTTGTAGAAACCAATGTTGTATTTGTCCTCTTTGTTTATCTTTGCGCTTCACCGGAATGGTGCCCACAGTGTTATGACTTTGGCTGAGACTTTTTCGTGGCTATCATTGAAAAGGTAATCTATCACTTGTATAAGCTTATCGACTGCTTTGTCCTAAATTATAAGACTAAATATCTGCATACATACCTTTTAATTTTACTGGCCGTTCTTTCTATATTCCTCAGTTTTCCCATATCTGAAGCAAACAGATTTTAAGATGGTTTTACGGCTGCTGTTATCGACCAGTCCCGGTACATATTTGCTGGTGACTTTAATGAATTAGACATTATATTCCTTAAAACTTTTTGGCTAAATAATATTTTAAAATTTTTCACTAGGTTTGAGGTAACGCTGGATTTAAGATTTGTCAATAACTTAAGAATAAATTCGGTCTGCAATTGAGCAAATGCTGGCAGCCTCGATCATTCCATAATCAACCTATTCAAAGTTGTCAACAAAAAATCCAACCATAATACGCTCCGGCATGTATACCGCATGAATGTAACCCGGAAACCGAAACAGAGGCTTTATTGCCAGCAGCTTGCAGGGAAGCGGCACGCGGAAACCCAAGGAGCGGATCTAAATGAGTATATCACGAACTAATATTGACTTTATATGACCGTAGCCAAAGACAGATCTACGCCAGAAACGCGGTTGCCAAGTTGTACGAGAAACATTGCAGCAAAAGAAAGAGAAAAGTGATTAAGGAAGCTACAGCCACTGAGGGATTCTACTCCATTGACATCAAGCGCGTGGTGCTGCTGTTACGAGCGCCTCAACCAAGCTAGACAGGCAAGTCACCAGCTCAGACACGTGAAGCCGATATCAAAGAAGCAACGAGTCAGCAGTGTAGGTAATCACCATTAGCACAGCTCTTCATAAGTACGCTTCTTCCGATTTAATATACTGACGCGGGCAAATAATGCAGGCGATGTGATGCCGGTGCAACATAATCGCTGAAGTCGGTCTGTAAATGTGGCTGCGTTTTTACCTGCATGAATTTCAGCTATTGGCTGTTGAGTGATATTCCCGAGGTGTTTGCACTCAATATGAATGTTCATAAGGTGTCTACCTGTCTAGAAACTGCTATCCCACTTATACTTGTTCCCTGAAACAGCTGCTCGTTGCATGTGAAGACGGAACGTACGGGCATTAGGACATGCCTGTCTCAAAATGCGGTGTCATGCATAAAATATAAATGGATTACGACTCATCCACCTCCTTGTGTATGTCTGGTAAGCATAATTTCAAAATGAGATGGATAGGAGGCTGCCCTGCTGCTGTCGCTGCTGCTGTCGCTGCTGATCTGCAAGTTAATGGAGTGTAGGCCGGCTTGGTTGATGAAATGTGACTCCCATCCACATACCTCCTGGTTATACTCCTTCGGGTTTACAATGGATATGGGATGTGTGGTTGGAGCTGTGGGTGGTGAAGTACAAGCGACCCGTGATCCCCCATGTAGGCACAAGCGCCCTGTGACTGTCACTATGAAGACTGCGGCAGAAGGCGAATCTTAAATCGGGTGTTACTAACGATGCTTCATGACACTAATATTTCAGTCAGCTAGGAACGCCTTGCTTCTCAACAGAAAAACATTTAAAATCTAACCATTG
>CALYDF020001192.1:0-24998 GCA_944474145.2 Dicrocoelium dendriticum
CAGGAGGCGAATGGAAATCCCGACCAATTTGATTGCTCCTCTACACAAGCAATAACCATGATCCCACTGCACTCCAACCGAGACTTCGCTACACAACGCTTCTACGAGGTACACAATAAAGTATCATGTCCCATCTACTAATGATGAGACTTCTGCAACCAAATTGTAACGCTCAACGTAACAGTTCAGCCGAAATCTATAACAATTCAGTGGCCAGTAAGTTGCTAGTGTAATCAAGTCAAGCTACATAGTTTCATAATGCAGCTATAACACTTACAAATTTTTCGTCTTTGCTCAGGACGTGGGCTATACGTACGACGTCGCGTAGTTGTCATCCAATAGGTTATCTGTTGAAATAATACAGCGAGAGCAATTTGTCACCAGTGAGATGCCGTGTAGCTTGATGGGTTGGGCCTAGTGAAGATTTGGGTCACTAATTGCGGGGTAGGAGCAATTTAGTTCCCAGTACCATATAAGGTCAGCGTAAATCGCAGTTTATCCTGTTAGCGGAGCCCGTCGTCTAAAAAATCGGCTATTGATTCGCATTCCATCACGGCCGATAGTCAGTGCCTACGCGCTAATTTTAACAGGCCCTGATCCGTGCAAGCAATTGAGCGCGATGGAAACATTGTGCGCCCGCCAACAAGTCTAAATCGAGTCGCGCATTGGATCGAAACGTTATAGTTGCATGTGGTTAAACGACGACACGGCATCTAAACCATTAAACGTAGGTAAGTTTCGTCATGCAATTACCGCAGCTCACGAGGCTCCCCTAATTCATGAGATTGCGATTAGCAACGTATCAAGCTACACACTGCAAGTTTAATTAGGCTAATAATACGACAGTCCTAGTGCGTGTTCCACGGAGAGCACCGGTCGGTTTGCAAACTTGGGTGGGACTTACAATGAAGAATTAAGTCAAGTATGTGCTTGATACACTTTAAAGTGTGCATATTCAGCCCTAATGAGTTAGCACGAGCAATAAAGTGAGTGCTAAACAAATCCGTAATAGTTTAGATTTGTGAACAACCATTCCTCCTACACCTATGCAACGATGATCCGTTGTTGCGTTATTATGTCTGCACATATCGTCCGCAAGCCGGTCTATTTGGGTTTGTTTTTGACATTTGCAGGCAAATGTTGAATAGTCAATTAAATGGCTTCCCATTTCCAGTTAATTGCTTAGATATTGCTATACCTCCTTAACAAAATTGCTCTTTGGTTCTTAACTGTTAGTAATGTTTTAATTTCCTTCCACTCGACTGACAGTTTAAGCACCCCGTGTGACGTATTTTTCGCACCTGTCCGTCCTATTTGGACAACACTGGGACGAAATTTGATCATTCAAACACTTCCGGTTCAGCCTTATGCCTATAGCGTTGCGTAATTACAAGTTAGGAATTGAATTCGTTTTATACTTGACAGTATTTGCAAGCAGATAAATGCATCCACGGTAATTGCTGTGGGTGCGCAAAAAATGTATGATTGACGGAAATTCGCCCAAACTGCGTCCATTTGGGACGGCCAGGAGGCCTTAAAACCGGTCACTCAGGGCACTTCACTGGTCACTCCATCGGACATTTTACGGTCACTTGTGTTATGCGGGTATGAGAGCGTGGTCATATTACAATACTTAGCTGCTAGTAAGATCGTAGCAAAGGAAGACGTAATGTCCTCGCTAGAGCTAAGCTGTGTCATCGGGATCTCGGAAATTTACTCATAGATGTGATATGTGTGCAGCATGAACACTTGTTCCATTTTTGATGCAACTCTATTTCAGGCTATGTCTACCTTCCATGGTATCTGAGGATGTAGGTGGCTCTGAAATTTAATGCTTCGCTGGTGGCCATTTTTCAACTAACAAATGTTTGCAATTGTCCCCTGGGCGGTATTTTCAAGGAATATCCAGAAGTATGTGCACCACACGGGATCATAGTGAAAGCCAGCGCCTCAACAGTAGAATGGCCTCTGTCACATCAAGTAAAATCAGTAGGAGCATGTTAAAACGACTTAGGGTTATATGGCAGGTGGCGTTGCGCATTCAAATACCTTAAGACGGTGATCTATGATACCACCAGCGAGTTGCGCGGCTAGAGTGTAGGAACAGACTTCGACAAATTTGTCGATGTCTTGGGTCATGTAGGGTATGTGTTGAAGCCATAGTTATAGAAGGATGGAGTCCTCCATTGTGTACAAGCCGAGGAGTCTTTCCATCTCAGCCAATAGGGCTGGTGGCCTAGCATCTCCCAGACGCAAGCCATAGAATAACATCTTGTTTCGCGTCCTCGCTGCTTCTTCCAGTTTGGTCACGATCTCTTGCTTCAGAGACTCTTAAGGTTGATCCGTATTTTGACTCAATAGAGTACCTGAGATGTTAAGTAAAGTACCTAGGAAGGCTCTCTAACAAACGCTTACAAAGAAACTGTTCCGAAATAATAATCTGACGCAAAAAGTAAAACTCTAACATGACAAAATCAAAAAGATGGGTCATTAAATAGGATAGAGGAGGCAGGGAGCGATGCATCCATGATGGATGAGCTAAAATGTTAAATTCTGATTAATCCAATAATATCACCAACTAATTTTCGCATTAAAAAATTAAGACAAGAAAAGAAACGAGCTCATTAAAAATGATTTTGGTGCTAACAGTATGGTGCTCGCAGTCGGGTCAACCATTTTGGGGGTGCCACTCATATGCTAATCGCAAGTGGTAGCACCTAAGATGCATGCCAAATACGGAAGTATGGAAAACAGTTACATCGTCTGGACCAAAGGGGTACTATCAAAATCTACAAAAAATGGAGGGCGGGTCAGCAGAGGCAGACACCGACATGTGGTATGATTCATGAGGAAAGCAAGAATTAGTTAGATATCACCAGTAAACAAATGAACGATCGGAGAATACAGAATTGAATGAAAGAATCAACTCAAACTACTAAAAGCTGACTGATTCATGTTCGTTTCAGTCTACGGATTTAGGAACGGCGCGCTATGCCTCGGATATACCAACGAAAATCCAACTGTAGCCATGCAGAAAGAAAGAAAACAAAATGCTAGGGATCCTTATATAAAAATGACGCTATACCAGCTTTGGCTATAAATAGCTCAGCAACATGAGAGTTTGAAGATAAGTGTGGGTGCGAAAGGGCTTGGCATTTATTTTCTGATGGCTTTTCGGGTTCCACCTCATAATAGCGTTCGTGTGCAAGCGAGCGATACGCTAAATTCTCAATGTGAATATTCTGCCTAAAACCCCGTGGCCATTAATTTGCCACGGCTGCTAATTACCAGAAAAGATAGCAATATTTACTCGATGAAATCGCAGTATAACAGTTGAGCTTTAATGAAATGTGCAGATTATTTCAATTTACTCAGAATCACAGACATAATGCGAGATTTCGTGTGTTGAACATTACAGACATTTTGAGTTTATCAGTAGCGCTATATCTCCAGACATTTGGCATTCCTTTGCATTTGTGCATACATTTTCAAATACTAATTAGGGCACTATGGACAGCAGAGACTTCTGTTCGGACTGGATCACCGGTATGAAAATGTCATTGTGAAATCAATACTGTGTCATTTAAGCAATAGCAATGCATCAAGAAAAAATGTAGCACGGTATGGAGTTAAAGCAGAAGAGGTTGATATCAGTGGAGGCAAACAACGGTTTTAGAGGATTTTATTTGCGTCAATAGCTTTCATCCAGTTACACTAATGGATTTACTTGAGTCTAAGGCTTCTTGTGAATACTTAGATAAACTATATCGGTCACAAACGTAGTATTTTCCAGTGACTTATTGTATCGGAATAGGTTTAACTATTTTGAAGCGAGCCTGATACAAGTGTTCCATGGCACTAGGCAGCACCTATTCGACAATTATTGTTAGGTTCAGCAAGATAAAGTACCTTGTTTTCCCCACTATTAATCTCTCTCTACCTAGTCACCAAATATTGTACTTGTTCTGTTCTATTTTCCACATATCTAGTCTAAAGTAGTGTTTTGTTGACTGCCAGTTATGCTATTTAACATCCAACGTCGGTGTTTCTGGCGGGGGGCATCCAATTTAAACCAACTTCTATGTGTTCCTAGTGATCGAATTGACCAAGGTCCACTTCAATTAGAATCACGGTCCATATTTAGATTACGCGTCATGACCTAATCACACAACGTGTATTTCAAAATGGCACTCTAATGAACACAAACGTTCAGGGCTATTTAGTCCAGCCAGGGCCATTTAGTCCCATTACCTTACCGAATCTCCGCGGTCATCCACTGGAACTGCATAAACCACGATCTGTTAGGATTAAGACAGATACTCGTTCATCGCTGGAATTCGCATCCAGAACATTTGATTAGGGAACCTATGGTTAAGGGTTTTGCGCGCCAGCTCGACGCTGTTGGGTGGCAACACCAAACCTTTGCTTTTCCCTAATTGACTCACCTTCACTTTTCAGATTTTTAAGGTCACAAATATCTTGATATTCTACTTGCTTAGCGCGTTCCACTTTCTCTGCCTCCTGCGTTTACTTTTAAGTCTTTCTTACTGCAGGTAACCGGCCCAGCAGTGACTGCTAGTGCAGGTAACGTGGGCATTAATTGGTTGGACAGGGTGTGGTTCGCTCACTGTATAAGTCCACCAGTATATCAAAGTCTGCCAACACCTGGTTCAACGACCCGCTGAAGAAGGAACACTCACAGGATAATCATATTGTTCCAGTCTCACTTGAACTTGAATTTGATTTGATACCTCTCGTCAGCGTTCTCATGTTTTCTGTGTGCCATGGATTAACAGTTCACTACGTGTCCAACCATGGTTCGTCCATGTTTACTGTGTATGGATGTTGCCAGATCTGTAGATTTCTGGTAATAACCTTCCCTAGTATTTTGACTGCACGATTATTTATTTAGACGTACCAAGTTCACCAGCATTGGAGAAAACTCATTTCGCCATTTGTCACAAATTCCGGTGTCCTAAGAGAAGATATGGTGCCGTGATTCTTATTCTCTGCCTACGTCTGCATCATGTCTGTCCTGAAAAATCCATCTAACTAAACTATACCGGCGATGTAATAATCAGAGTTATGCATTTAACCTAAAACATTTCAATCAAATGACAATTATTATTGGATGTGAAATCACAATGATGGAAATCCTGCTACCTGTTGTTGAGCCTATCCTAATAAGTAAAGATCCCTTTCTCACATGCTAAGAAAGCTTTTTATTAGACCGTCTCCTACTTAGGATCGATCTAAATATCTAGAGAGTTGTCACACCAGAAAAATACGTTGTCCTCACACTAAACCACCGATTATCTTGATGATTCCACGTGTATGACAAATGCACCAAAGTCAGACGATTTTCGCTTTCGTTACCCTAATTATGTGACCCACCATAATTCAAATGCTTGCTTCGGAAAGTCAATAGTGCTTGTATTCTGGAACGCTGCACTTATCGCACTTTTGTGGATTGCCAAGGACAAGAATTTCAGTATTTTAAGTTGCTTACAAATATTGTGAGTACGTATCCCATGCAGAGACACACCGAACATACATTTGGCTCATGTAATTCTGCCTGCTGAGGTCAAATTCCGCAAACATATTACTTGAGAAATATTCACTAAGAACAACAATTCCATTCACAACTCACCAAGTAAGTGTATAGCTGCTTCATCAAGTAGAAGAAATAACAACGCTATATACGAGGTGTTCCAAAAGTAACCGAAATTTTGTTATAACATCCATGTTGCTCATTGCACAACATGTTAAGCCCCTTCTTCCGCAAATTACTCTCCATTACAGACAATGCACCATTCCTAACGATGCTTCCATTTTTGTAAATCCACCTGGAACGCAATCTCTTGGCTGGCTCGCAGGTCACTTGTCGCTATTTCTTGAATCCCCTCTATGGTTTGGAAACTACGTCCTTTCAGCGTGTGTCAAGTTCCAGAAACAAGAAAAAGAATGCAGGTCTAGGTCCGGAGAACACGTTGGATGGGGCATAACGGGAGTGTGATGTTTTGCTGTATAGCTGCGGAAAAAGAGCGATGCTTGCGACGGCGCGTTGTCATTATTCTACAGCCAAGTCTGGTTCTCCCACAGCTCATGCCACTTTCTGCGCACCGCATCCCTCAAACGCGCTTGAACGTGCTGACATGATCCAACGCTGATGTTCACTTCGTCAGCAACTGCTCAAAGAGTTAAACGGCGATTTCCACAGATCAAGATAGGAATTCTTTTTACATGGTCATCTTCTGTATGGGTGAATATCGTCCAGGCTTGAGATCGTCACCGACTGACATTCTGACATATTCAAATCACTTAAGAGTATTACAGCACTGCTTGCAACGCATACAGTCCTCCTCGTTTGCATGGCTAATTAATTGAAATATCTCTGTAAAAGGTTTGTCAATTTTGTAGAAATATTTTAAACATATACGTTGCTATTTAAGCTTTTTCGTTCACTTTTTGACACTAATCAGATGAAGAATTGGTGCACTTGCTCACTTCAGCGGTTGCTGCTCCCAAACAACATTCAGTGCAAAATGCGGCAAATGACAATTTGTTGTCTAAGCAAGCCTCTACATGAGCTATGTAATTACAGCGCAGTCCCTCTGCTAGTTGGCCCGCTATTTCAAAAGGTCCGTGTCTTTTTCTACACCCCTCGTATGCGTACACGAGTGTCTACGCCTCATCAGTCATTCCTAACTAGCTGGGATTTCGACTGACCATCTCGCCATAATCCACGAAATTAGTGGTGCATTCCGTTCATCATCTTCATACACATTAGATAGAGGTGGAGAACACCTCAGCTACTGTGCCGCAATAAACAATAAAAAGAAAAATATGCAACTGGTGCAGATCGGCTGAGCTACCGAATACGGATGTGCAGCGTTCAGGTAAAATACCAGCCGGCTACTGTACGTTAAAAATCATTATGCAAAATTATATAAGGCTAAATAATGAGATCGTGGTTGAAGGGGAAGTCTAAGAAGGATAGAGTGGGACAAAGAAACTCACAGCACGAACGCCACTGAGGTCGGCTCCTAGCCATATCAGCAAGTGTGTCCAACCAAACGTGTTCACCGTCTTTCGGGCCCCAACTAGGGAGCCGAGACGCTCCAAACGATGGGAGCTCAGAAGTGAGGGCCTTCATTCCTCTCGACCAAGTCATCACTTAGCCACTCCTCCTCTTCTTCCATCCACACCCCCGGCGAGCAAACAACGCACGCCGCGGGAGTCGGTGGACTGGCATGCCTAACACGTGGCCGAGTATTCCGTTAGTAAAGTAGTGTTAATTATTCCTTATTTACCTGTTGCTTTGCCATTGTCGCATGAGCGCATTATTCATTATCTCCATGACACAGATGTAACAGAAAGTTCGTTCATTTGTCCGGTGTGTGAATCTTCATCTATGACAAAAGAATTTAAAAAATGTTTAGGAAAACAGTTCAGAATAATGTGTAGGGTGCGTCCGCCAGTATATGGTCCATATTTACAATCTTGCAATCGACTTTTGTTGCCTAGTAATTTATGTTACTCGATGTGCTTCGCCAAGTAACCCGTGCGTTCTCCTTATACATTCTCGATTTACTGAAGCTTTGTAATTATTACTGATATTTATGGTTGCAACGAGAATAAATACTGGTAGCTGGGGTTGGCCGTTGAAGCATTGATTGCTTCTCAGAGCTCTGCAATTGTACAATGAACAATGAATTTATACGGGTTAAGATGCAATGCTTTACAACTCACGTTGTGTTTTTGAAGTGTTATCGAAAAATAAATAGCAGTGCGTTTTTACGTGTAAAAGAGGAACTTATTGTTTATTTCGATTTAGTGCTGTTATTTGTCTTGTTTCACAGCACAAACATATAACAGAAAACAAATCCAAAGCACATTGCAGGAGTGGGATGGCGGTGAAATACCAGATAAACAAGTATAGTTGAGTTAGTCATCCAAACTATTGATACTAATGGTGAAGAAATGGACGATTTCGGGGGAGAGTTCCACGGCTGACACACGCGGAAGAAGAAATTCTTGCGGACGTTCAGGTGGCTGTACAGTTCTGCCAGTTTAGCTGGTGATCTCGCAATTTGTTATGACTGCTGAGCTGCAGTAAAGGTCAGCACACATAATGTGGGTTGTGTAGAATTAAGTACACCATTATCAAGTCACTTCGAAAATACCGATAACGTCGGCTGGATACCCCAATCGTTCGAGCCTCTCCTTGGATGGAAGATGCTGTATTCCGATAACCTAGTTTGAATCGCAAAATAACGGAGGCTCCAATGTTCTGAGGTCGTGTTTTAGCCATGGATGCCAGTCTTGAATTACATATTCGACCTGAGAACAACATACACACAAAGCATCTGCAAGAAATTAGAGCCATCTTTTTGTCCCAACGCCCGTCGTAACAGTTCCACATGTTGGCTACCAGTTTTTGAGGCTTTCGCAGATTGCCTGGAACAAACTAGATCATCATGAGCCAGTGTGACCAAATCAGGTTCGGAGGTAGTTCGCTGCAGCACGTGCATTCCGAGCCTGCAACGATGGTTGCACTTGTGTAGTATGGAGAGCGCCTTGCATCTACTCACGTTGAATTGCAGTGAATTCTTGATGAACCGGTGATGTTCCGAGTCCAGTTAACGCTGAATTAGGTGTTGGTCAGTACTAACCTGAACTCTGCGCCAAGTCTTGATTCCATCGGCAGCAGATGTAATTGCCCGTTTGAGGTCATTGATAAATACCAAAACAAGCGCCGACCTAGAACTGGGCATTGAGATACAACAAATTCAAGTAGTATGGTGACAAAGAACCCTGACCACCAATTTCCGCTGAAAGTGATAGTTGGCGATCCAGCTCAGAAGAGGGTCACGGATCTCTAACTCAGTAGACTGGAAAGAAACAATCGACGATCTAGACAATAGTGTGCTTTCGAGGAATGCAGGTAACTCACATCCGCATCCTTTCAGCGTTAGGTGACTGGGTCCAGCTATGCCGTGCTACGAGCAAATTTGCTGTGCATAATCGATTTCGACAGAAGCCGTGCTGCTCATAAGAATAAGGATAGAATTTATTGAGAAGGTTAGAATTTTTCAAATGCCCCACCAGCGCATCGGTTGTGACGGATTTCCTCACATATAACAGTATAGTGAGAAGGGAAACTGATCGGTAGTTTGAAGCCTCGGATCGGCTTCAACATTTGTGAACGGATGTTATTACGCAACTGTTCCGCATGGCAGGTAACTTTTTCTGCGTTAAACAGCGCTGGGCCAACTGAGATTTGGCTCTGCCAGTTGAAGTGCTGCTGCTTCCAGTACCTCTGAACGAATATTATAGAAACTCGGGCATTTGTGCTTGAGTATTATGATCAGCTTCAGCAAGACAGCTTCGGTGGTAATGGAGATGAGAGTGAGTAAAGGCGATGGGGTGATAAAGCTGTAGGATCTCTTGATGGTAGTATTCTGGAAGGAGAATGCATATTGCATCTGTAGCGCATTTGCTGGTTCCGTAGCCATTCACGTTGGGTCATCAGCGGTAGTAAGTTGCGTAATGCCTTGCCTCAACTTCTGTAGAACATGGACATTTTATACAGCAGTGTGATGGGCGCTGAAGCTTTCCATCATGTTCTGCTAATGCGCGGTTTTGTCCTCTCTCAGCACTTCAGTGCAGTGATTTCGTTGGGCTACCTAGTTATCCCAGGATTCTGGTGTTATGAATAATCTACACTCGCACCAAGCTGCGTTTCTTTACTGCCAGCAACTATCGAGTGCTTCACCTTACGGAACATACTGTTGCCGACGGTTTACAAACTTTTGTCCAGAGGCATGTGTAACCAGTCGATATCCAGGGGATTTTCCGAGTGAAACGACTAGTTTGTGGCACAGATAGGGTGGACTAACCGGTCTTAGAATTCCATGGTTCGCCATCTCGTGATTCTTAGTTCGGTATTTAGCATAGCATATGAATCTCAAACTAATAACTGCATGATCATAATGACCTAACGAACAGTCTACAACCAACGTACCAATCAAAGTATTTTTGGTAAGCACAAGGTCAAGAACGGATGGCGTGTTAACTGTTCTGAATTGTGTGGACAATATAAGGTCATTATAAATTGGGTCACTGGTTACAATCTCCCACGGATCGGCTTTAAATTGTTCTCCGCTGTGGCGGGGATTTCTACACAAAACACAACGAACTCACCTATGGTCAAGGGATGAGTTTATCTTAATTTTAGAGTTCGCCGTAGGGCAGTTGCAATTTGATCCTCCGTTTCAGATATAGACTTAGGGGTACGGGGCGCCTAGGACCTAAGCCAAGTGTCTCTGTCTCTTAACTGCAGGCGGCACCAAAACGAATTAGAAATTAGCACATCTAAATCCTCCATGACCTCGCACTTGAAGTTGCTTCGGTAATACAGAACTAAGCCTACTACTGTTGTCATTCTTTCGTTCCGAACATGTGGCATGCCAGATAGCGAAATTTCAGTTTTCGTCATTTCAGTATGTAAGCACGTCTCCTTGATGTCGATGATATCATATTTCTGAGAAACTTGCTGCTTTCACTTTGACCAGCTTGTTGAAATGACCCTGAGCATCAGTGTACAAGCAAGCCAGTTTATCGGTCTCTCCAGAATCCCACAGACGGGGACAGCATAATCTCCAGCGTTCGCTGATGTTTTGGGTAAAAGCGAATCTGTGAAACTTATACACCGCCAGACATGCCTGCTAGGTTTAATAATGATTTAAATTAGAATTAAACACATATAAGTACATTTAAAATGAGTATAAATTTGCAAGTGACAGATAGCAAAGGTATTGGACCAGAATGGAGAATGGGAAATTCAAGAAACTATTTATTCAATGTAAATAAAGTCGTCATTCATTTCTTGCAAAATTGAAGCAAATTTCCGAAAAACCTAATATTTCAACTCATGATGTCGCTACATGCCTTCTTTCACATGACTCTAAGGTAAAATCTGTTACATACCGACTACATGACTACGGCCTTCTCTAGTAGGTCTTCAACCACCAGTCCACGAGTGAAAACTGTGCCTCTCGGTAACTTATGAGAAAATGGGTTTCGTAAACCTAGGCATAGATGAGATGATTGAACATTTTGCCTATCCGAAAAACTGCCCTCTGTTACCCTCTTAGTAGCAGGAGTGGGTTTATGCCAATGACACCAATTGAAGACCTTTGAAGACGCAAACAAGTAACGAGTTTCTCTGGACAACATTGCGTTTTTAGATATATGAAGCCCAATGCTGTGTTGTGAGTTTTTGCCAGTTATTCGATAATCTAAGTTGGGACACGGATTTAACTCATCCAACATGTGATTGCATATATGGTATTTTACCTCCTGTCGACAGGCGAATATTTTATAGCCACACACCTCTCTCTATTTTCCTGTACGAGCCCATCCTCATGTGGACCACAGTATTGAATACCTCAGTGAGTTATACGTGATTAGGCCTCTGCTTCCATTGCGATAAATATGCAGCAATGACAGGCAATTGTAAGCCCGTGCTGACAAGTTCCATGAATGTTCTTAATCAGCAGGTCTTAAAGAAAACAGTGCTAAGCGTTTTCACAATCCGCTAAAATAATGCTGCAGGCCAACTCCGCTCAACAGTACAAAACACTCACAATTTTAACAAATTCACACAGCGCATATAGGTTGTTAATGGTAACATCCATTTGTGAGTCCAAAGCAAAATTTGGTTGGAATTTGCTTTCCGTATGAATCAAGGAACTGAGTAATAGCAAGCTTGTTGACACGCGACTTTCAAATTCTCTTTAAAACTGGCGGGCACGTTTCGACGAAGAAATTAAGTTTAAAATTAGGCTCCCTCCTATTATCCAGCGCACGGTAAAGTAATTATTCTCGGTCTAGCAATGACTCTAATAAGGTACTATTATTTTCCTTATTATTATGATTTCGATATATACCTCATACACACAGTGGTCTTCTTTAATCTGTTAATGAAAACCACTAACACTGGCGTTGGCCGTATCGGTTTCGAAATTAAATTTTATAACTTAGCCTCATGCTGACTGAGAAAATATGAGTTTATTGGTTTTATGCATCCAAGACGTATATTTTAATCATGCAGTATTAAAGGCTTTATGGAGTCACCAAGAAATCAATACCGTTCACTCCGTCACTACATACAGACAGATTGCTGTGCATATTTGGTGTTCCTGGGTTGAGCGATCAGGAAGGCGCTTTGGTCCAATTGGTGTGGTCACGATTCGAGAGCTGATATTGTCACATTTGGAGTTGCAACTTTCCTGCTCACTTGACACTTCGTGGTAGCATCCATAACTATTTGTGATAGCGACCAACTGGAAGATAAAGGTTACAACGAAATTGCATAAGTGGAGCGTACATTATACTTTTGTCAATTGCGTACATAAGATGCATGCCATTTTGCATCGGAATCACAATATAAATTAATAAATGCGTCAGTGAGTATGCGGGCTTATTAAGCAAGATTGTCCTGCTTTCTATTATCCATTGTCTAGTCAAGCGTGTGGGCAGTCACTCTCGAGATTCTCATGTTTTCGATCCGCCAGTGAATGTATACTAAATGTAAGGCATTGAACAAAATGCTAGCTTTGACCCTTGCGTGCACTATATTTCTAATATATATGTTCAATTCTAACTATTTTATGTCTCGGTTATGGAGTCACCCAACAGTAACGATTCACCCTAGCTAATGCGTTGTTTTATTGTCAATAATAATTATTTCAAACTAGGACTGACCGTGAAAATTAAGAACCACGAATGGTACATTCTTCTAAGGCGAACCAATGTTGCGCTGTGAGTATTTAGAATTTAGATGCATAGTGGCCCCTTATATATGAAGGCGATGACAGGCCGCATTAAATTGGTTTTGTTTTCAATCATACGATTCGCCTAACCGTGCAGTCACTTAATGCCACCCAGCCTATTAGCACTTAGTGCACAGTCCGGTATAAATTAATGTTACCTGCCGTAAACGCACACAAAATTGCATCTTGTACTTAAGTATGTTGCATAAGTAACTTGGACTCTTGAAAACTCTACTTAGTCGAGTCAAGGCAGATAGGCGTACAGTAAGTGAAGAAAGCAGTATTTGTATAAAACAAATAGGTCAGCAATAGTGGCATGTCTAAAAAATCCCGTTCTTTAAGTTTTCGTTTATGCAGTAATGTTATCACGTTGTCGGATCATTGACTTAAATCCGGAGGACTCAGAATGGAACTACTTGATAGAACACAAGTCCCCATCTTATAATCAACTCGAATAGGCGGTGGCGGTGGTATTGGAAGACAAGCTTTGGGCTACATTCTTCTTAATTCCACAGGGTTTCGGCTGTTATATTTTTGTTTGATACCACTATTAGTGGCTTACTCTGCGAGGTGTAAGCGGAGCAAACTTATCAGGTAAACCTACTCATATCGTGGTTCACCACCTTGAGTCAGATAAAATTCTATTCTACACAATCCACTTGATAAATTTATAATACGGCCAATGTAATGGAGGATGTATCAAGCAAGCTTTACTGCAGTGGTTCCTTGTATCATGTATTGGAGTCGAGGGTGTCACTGGCAAACATTTAAACACTTGTGACAAGTGAAAGCTTTTAAAATATCAACCATGTCATCTGCATAATGAATTATGTAGTAGTGGACTAATATCGAAGCGACAGGTAAGGCTTAATAAATAACTAAATTTTACTAACCATATGTACCTCTAAGTCCTTCGACGGTAGCGATTTTGTCAAGTAAATATCTAGCTACATAGGAATGACTGAAGAGCCGTAGGCAATGGTGTATGAATATACATACCTGTCCAATTTCGTCTGGTCAATAAAGTAGATTTACTGTAAGATGTTGCACTGTAATATTAGTGAATATTTTCCAAGCAAGTTTTGTGCGGGAGTTAACAGGCATAGGCAATGTTTCTTAAAAATGTTATGTTTGATATGGTGTTTCAGAGGGATAAGAGTTTAAAAGAATTTTTAGGCAGCGTGAGATACAGATACATGGGAGCATAACAGTGGAGCAGCAACTCTAGCCTGGCAGAAAACAAGCAGTGCGGAATTATCGAAGCGAAGTATATACGCTGGAATGGCAAGTCTCCATATAATAAGTTGGACCGTTAGGGACACTACGTGACAAGTTTCTGCAGAACTGCTTTGACATATGAGCAAAGAATGTCATTGTACTTTGATACACTCAGCACCAAGAAGCGGGATTGCAACCATTACACTAGCACATACCAAAATATTTACAAATTTGGTTGAAAAGTGTTTACATTATCCTGCCAACGCCGATGATTATGTCTTTGGCACATTTTAGTTAGAGAGGTTATTGCAGGGCAGAAATGATGCAAACGGAGATTAACAATTCCGACAATTCCCCTTATCCACGGGCACTGGAAGTTTCGACATTAACGGAGAGCGTATGACCTTGCAGCTAGTGGCTTGAGTAAGTCCATATAAATAAACGTTTAGCCGAAATATCAGGGAATGCTTATGCCAGAAGCACACAGCTCCGGCAACAGCAATACGGATTATAAAAATGAATAAAAACACGATTTTACCAAAGGAAGTGTTAACGTGTGAATTAGTTCTGACTCTAGCGAGAACAGCAGAGGATGCGCAAGACAAGCCACTACTTCTCCTAGGCACTTTGATATATGTACCAACTGGCATGAGTCCGTTTAATTGGATTCTGACAAACAGACTCTCAAGGTAACAAGAGAAATTTCCAGTTCCTCATGACTTGTCTGAGTGCACCCCGCTGAGCTTCCAGTGAAGTGATGCAGTGTGAAAATAAGAGGATGAGTCCGTAGACCACCGGAAATGTGCGGATGTTGGTTAGAAGAATAAGTTACTGTTGTAGATCAGAAGTGAAGTGTTAATCTTTCTGCATCAACGGCGGAATTCGTTTTATGCCAAGTGACCCAATTCAGTTGCTTTCTCATCCGCCTAGTTAAAGGAGTCCGGAGTTACATTCAAGCAACCGTGAAAGCATTGATTGTAAATATTGCTTCCATAGCTATTATTTATGTTGCTTTACCGATAATACTGAACGGAAACCAGGAATTCGACGTTAAACTTTGGTTGTGCTTACCATAGTTTAAAGCAAGAATAGCCTGGAGTTCTACGTTTGTCTAAACTGTCAAATTAAGGCTTAAAGTTGCGAAGATATTTGATCCCAAGTGCCGTGAAACGTAGGGCACGGAAGATTTCGTCGTGCAGAAAAGAAAGCAACGTGGCGATGAGCACGAGGAAGCATTGATAGTTAACTACCATGAAGCTTTTAACCGTTTGGTTAGCAATGCTGAGATCTTACTCACTCGGTCAAATCGATAATGTAACTACGAATTCGTAGGAGTTTGATTTGGACGTAAGAATAACAGCAAACTTCATCAAGCTATAAGAAATCGCACGTACCGGAGTAGGTAAGCAACACGACCTGCCGGTTGTATGTCAGCACCTGAGTGCAGCCGCTCCTAGCTCCGGACAATATTAACAAAACCACCGGTACTTCAACCATCATTCGCCTAGTAAAATCAATACAATAATAGTCAAATAATTACTCTTCTGTAATAACTAACAGCCTGAAGCGCATATTAGAGTAAATGTGGGTGACAGCAATTGTGGACGAAATCCATCTCACTGCACTCAGAGAGCAACATACGTAGGCAGCCACGGACGAATCTTTTATAACTGGGATCATCTAAACCAAGCTTGACTGTCATCCTCAAGTAGGCCAATATGGTACACAACGTCTGCACCCAGAAGCATGATTTTGCATAGGCGGGCTGTTGTTATGCCAGCGGCTGGAGAACCAGACACCCAATTTAATCGCACAGCGGCAGCGAGAAGGTGAAATGCTTGCTGGAACTCAGGAGAGATGCTTACCCAGCTTGAGCTGCGGCAATTTTCCGGCTCGTTAGCGAAGTGCCCGCGTGACGAGTGATGACTGTCTGAGTGCTGGGATTATCTGAGTGTTACAAGGTGTCTCTTCCTGCCAAATAAATCAACTGACTCAGGCGACTATGCCTTTCAAATGCTCTGAGTGTGACTTAAGTGCCGATTTGATATATAATTTTGGTATTCTAGTTGCATCTGAAGTTCACAATAAAAGATCTTTCAAATAGCTCGTTGTCAACTACGACACAGGGAAGCTCGTCAGGTACGCGCTGATAGAGAGAACACTAAAATACGGCATAATTTTAAAATTAGGGATAGGTAGCCACTGGGTGATCAAAACCTTATGCCCTTAACATCATATCAACTAACGCATTGTGTAACGCATATTGTTGCCTTAAGTCCAACTGCCCGGTAAATTACCCCAGCACCGCTGAAATGGTATTATTTGTACACAATGTGACGTACCTGCAGCGCGGAAATAGCAGCCCATTTCTTTCAAGAGGATATAAATACATATCTATGCACCATTTGCACTGTAACTCGACAAACAAGCTAGATGCATGAAAAGGAACAACAGTACCCCGGATAGCACATGATAGAAAAGCAACAGGTTTGCCAGTGCTCCCCACGGCGCTCCTGATTTG
Source organism: Dicrocoelium dendriticum (assembly GCA_944474145.2). Classification (NCBI taxonomy): domain Eukaryota; kingdom Metazoa; phylum Platyhelminthes; class Trematoda; order Plagiorchiida; family Dicrocoeliidae; genus Dicrocoelium; species Dicrocoelium dendriticum. Next base: position 16,579 of record CALYDF020001192.1, read on the forward strand.
ACCGCGCCGTATCAACTTCACAAACAAGATGGTGTATTGGGTGCATGCCCAGTGGATAGTCGCATTTCTGATGAACACCAAACTATTGCAGTTGCGCACAAACCGTCATAGCTTCTGCAGTATCCTAAATAAATGTGTAAGTCAATGAGCAAACAATTTGCGCAGCGCTGCGGTATGTCGGCGTTGCAGCTATTGCCCTGTCATAATTCCTTCACAATTGCAAATTCCACGAAGGCTAGTTATATGTTTGAAATGTAATTACGTGCATCTGCAACAATAATAATAGTAATCCTAATAATGATATAAAAACGGTATCCTTTCTCTTGGGGTCCAAATCACGAGCCCACGATTTGACGGATCATAATAAGATTGGGCATGCTCAGGCATGCGAGGCCTTCAATTGTTTGAATTTTTACAGGGTTCTACTAGTAATCTATATGTGAATATTTTGTTTGGTGTTTTGTTTTCTTATGCTCTCCTTCCGTTTGCATTCGCATTTGGTTGTTTTCTGTGCAGCTTGGTTGCGCTACGAATGTGGCGGTTTGTTTGGGGAAGGGAGTATAAAAAATAACGTAACATTTAAATTTACTAAACAAAATTATATGAATAATGCACATCCTTACCTAAGATAGGGTAGTACTACAGTTGGTGTCATTTGTGATTAGCAACTTAGAGAGTTGCGAAAATAAGGAAAAAGGCAACTCCAGTGGATCATCAAACTTAAGTTTCTTTTCCGAATAATTTAGGTAGCATTAACATCCTAGGGTTTTAAAGCATAGCTTAGTGCGTAGACATTACTTGGTCTAATTATGGTGTTGATCTAATCAGATTGTGTTTTGGGCTGCTAGGTGTTTCAGATGCTGGCAAAGCTCAGTTACATTCGTTTTAGCCTTCACATGTAGTTGGGTAGTCAGAGATTTCTGGAATACGCATGGGAAAACTAAGTTGGAAAAGGAAAAGGAAACAGATATGAAGGCAAAAAACACCAGTTCACTGCAAAGCCAGGACTTATTCAATGCATGGTAGTTTTGTAGAAGATGCCAAATACAGGTTATTTGTAAAGTGTGCAATATTTTGCCAACTGTTGGCGTAGTGGTGCAGAGGAAAGGCATCACAAATAAGAGCGTGGCTATTGTCTAAAGTGTAAGATTATACGAAATGTCAGTAAGACAGTAGGACGGTAGAAATGAAGTAGCTTGGAAAGAGGAACACCATAGATTCAGTACAGAATGATGTGGGGTAATAACTAACAAGTGAAGTAATACGGGCATTCGTGCTGCAGTCTCGCGGGGACCTGCTTCCATGCGGGGTCGTATCTCGGGCGTATTCACCGGCATCTCATCGGGCGTATTCACCCGCATCTCATCGGGCCATCTGGTCATGAATCGGAGTGGTGTGTGTGTGGCATGCTTGCCACTACCGATTTTATTCATCATTTGGGCAATAGTTGATTTTTGGTGAGCTAGTTACACAAGCAAGTCAGCTCTTTCGTTATTCATAGTTCTTTTGCATGCACGATGACCTGGATCACCGGTTGGCGTCATATGCCAATAAGTATGAGTTCAGCAGTTCAGATTGGACTGTTTTCTACTGTTTTCGCACTTTTATATTCTCCATTGTGTGTATTTTGGCGTTGATATATATGTTGCTTAGAAGTTTTAGACCATCACCTCAAGAGATTGGCATTCTAGTGACCAGCAGAATATCAGGAAAGTAAGTTTGCAATAGTTATTTTACGAGGTAACTTATTTAAGGAAATCAGTAGCCAATTAGCATATCTTTATTGGATGCCATATGATTGGGTGTGATAACATATTGCAGAAGTTTAGAATTACAGGTAGCGTTATTAATGAGTTGGATTCTCTTTTCAATATGCACCCTGTGATTCAAATTATCCGGACGCCATATGACAATAAAATGTTTACAATATACGTAGAAGAGATAAAGCAAGAGATGAACATATTTTTGTTTCCATATCCAAATTTGGGATGTCAATGGTGACATCTTGGATCATAGAGGTCATATATTTCTTGGACATGATGAAATTAACGCATCAGTAGGCACTTAAAGACCAAATATTTTCATTATATTCTGCATGGTTAGAAAAGCTTCAAAGTTCGTTTTTAATTTTGTGAGGTTCTCGCTTGCCCGTACTTTCAATTGCAGCTTGTTCCATATATGAGTATACCTTACCAGGAAGAAGTTGCTTCAGATCATTAATTTCCTATTATTTACGGGTAGTGATTAACTCCTAATTATTGTAGGAGAGGTTGAGGGATTTTGCAAATTGAGGTCTATTCCCGTAGTGCACACCCGACAACGTATAATGTTATAAAGGAATACTAAATTATTTCTCAGGTGGCGCAGCCATAGACAGGCCAGTTTAAGGCGGAAACAACGGACTTCCCAGTTTGGAGGGATCGACTGGTCAACAAGGGGTTTCGTGAAATAACGCTGAAAGTTTTCCAGATCAATTCGATCCATTCTACTCAGTTGGCTATATATAATTCTGTAGTACCCCAACATGGGTCTCACGATTACCTAAAACTTTTCCACTCTCTCTTCGTGTAGAACGAAGGACTTAGGTTAGCTGATATGGGACATATTCGGACAAGCTTAATGATGCCGTATATTTTACTCTGAGGTCCCTAACTGAAGAAGAGTTTGCGATGTTTGCACCTGCTATGATGACGCAGCCATCCGGTATGCAACATCCACACCCAAGCACTTTTGCTTTTTCAGCAGATAATTTCATGGATCGAATTTTACTAAAAGAATCCAGCCCAGATACTTACCTATGTGTGCAGTTAAGGCGCGACTCAAAGGTCTCGGGTGGAAATAAGTATACGAGTTTAATACCGTCCGCAAAGAGGTGTCATCGTCCATGTTGTATGTCACCACATATGTTATTTATGTACAATATGAAGAGTAATGGCCCAAGGACACCGCCCAGTACAACTCCACTTGTAAATTCTCTCGAGGAGGAGAATTGTTGGCCTATCTTAACTCGCTGTGTCGGATCTTCTAGGTAGGATATAAACCAGCTTAGCAATGGGTTGCTAACTCGGTAAGGTTGCATGACAGAATACAAAGTTTTATGTGGCAGACGATGGAACGCCTGGTGCATTGCTAGTAGAATGGTAATAACTGCCATTGGACTGTCAGCAACCAATATTTTGCGGTCGAAGAATTGTATTTGACAGGTTAAACAGAATCGCTTCGTGAGAAAGCCATGTTGTGCGTTGTTTATTAGGTCTACTCATTTTCGGATTAGAACAAGTCCATTATTAACAATCGCTCAGTTCCTTAAGGCTGACGGAGTATGATTAATAGGACGATAATTCTTCATCGCAGATCGGAAGACACCTTTGTGCTTTGGTGCTATTATCGATGGTTTCCAATGAGAAGGGTAATATTCGCCGTTTAACCATAATGTGTAATCTTTTAATATCAGCACAGGAATGTTTTTACCTCTATACTTGATATCGGGTGGAGGAATACCATGGGGTCATGGTTGAATTGACAGATTTATGGTGAGCATTCTCCTATGAATATCACTCAGGCCTACGTGAATACTCGAGAGATCTTCATCCTCCTTCAGTTTTCGAAAAGCATGGGCCATACTGATATCTGTATTGAATGAAGCCGCATAGTAAGTGTCCAATGCACCACACATTGTTTTTGAACCATCGTCTAATGTCCACTTTGGTTTTGACGGTTCTGCTTTGGATTCCTCCTGTTGAGAAATTTTTACCAATGTTCGTATCTTTTGCGGACATGTTGACACTTCGTTTTCTTTAGGGAATTCCGGTTGCAGTGCCTGAGATATTACTTTCAGTAGAGTCTTATGAATTTGCAGTAAGATTGTGAAGTTAGGGGTAGTAGTAGTAGTAGTAGTAGTAGCATGATTATTATTATTAGTAGTAGTAGTAATATTAGTAGTATTAGTGGTGGTGGTAGTAGTGGTCGTAATCGGTAGTTTACAACAGCGGAAGCTGGAGCATATACGGAAAGATGTGCTGCAGCGAGGGTTAAGAGGAACTGTTTGCTAGTACTGTTATTGGTGGTGTGCAACAATGACGCATTCGTGATTTAGAGATCTCTAGGTTGTCTTGACTCCAACGATGAAGATATGCGAATACAGAGATCATCTGTTGATGCATGGGACTTAATGGTGGACATCCCAGTTTTGGAGAGTAATGTTGGGGGATATAGTGTATTAAAAGGATTTTGCGAGGTTTCAATTCCGTTGAATTGCAGTGGGACATATAGTATTTGTCTTATTAACAAGCATATAAATTGCTCAGCTATCGATCGTTTTTCCGAGCTTGATTGCGTATGACATCTCTCACATCACTTGGTGATAGCGTCAGCACGCAGGGGAACAATGTGAAAGCGTACCGATAAGAATCTGCGTCCATTTGCAGAGCAGGTCATAAACTAACTATTTTAACGCTGCGTTCCCCTGCTCTCTACCACGCGAACCCATAGGGGAGAAAATCAGAACAGCGGGCATGCTAGTCCGAAGTATATAAGAAACAGAATACGGCTAAGTTTGTAGATCTAACGCTCGCACTTCGGCCGTCTCTCTCAAGTGAATCGTCTCTATTGTCTGGACAGTTTCTGTCTTGTTATGGGCCTTAACTGCGTGGCTACAGTGGGGATGACGTCCGCATCACAGTGACCATGCAATGATCTCGATATGACTTCATCGGCTTCCGGTGTGATTTAGCCGTGTTACCGTCCGGTGGGTAGCAAACCATGCCAACTACACAAGCTTCTCTAAATTTTGTGAAGTCTTTAAACAGAAACCTGCTAGAGTGCACCAAGATATTCGGTGGTCTCGCCTCCATGACAACAACCTATCACGGGATCTCATGCTCAAATTGTCTGATGGCAATAAAAGGCATGGCGGCTACGGAGTTAGACATTTGGGATTTTGGACGGCCACTAAGCGCACACAGAATGCGGACACGAGGATACTAAGTATACCACACTTTGGAGGTGAAGGATAGAATACTAAGATGTATGAGGAATGGGAAGTTTAGAAGGCCGTCGGAATCTTTGCTGCGGGTGAACGTGAGCACGTGGCGCAGATAGATACGAATGTTGGAAAAAGCGGAGCAGAGGCGGTGACACAGTGGCTCGTCGGCGGTCTCTGACAGAAAACCACCTGAATGCCCTCGTTGAATGGATATACAAACTGCTCACCGTTACCCTATCCACTCTTCGTCTGAGGCTGAAGGCATACTACAATATGGACCTGAGTGATACCACGGTGTTCAGATATCTGGACGAAAACTTATAACCCTGTTGAAGTTGCATACAATTCCGGAATCACTGCACACATTGGCGAACAAAAAGCGACGTCATTTGTTAGTCTTGTCACTGATACAATTACAGGCGGAAGAAAGAGAAACCCAGTTGCATAGAGAAGACGAATTTCAACCACTGTTGCGCTCGTACTAGGGGTTGTCCATGGCGGGGGACCCGCGCCCAGTGTAGAGTAGCGAACATTCGCGGCCAGAATGTGCACGTGGTTGGCGCCATGACGAGGGAAGCATTGATAGGTTTTGCACCCTTGCGCGGCAGCTACAACAAACGACGGTGCGCGCAGTGGGTTTGAGCGATTCTAAATCGCATTTCAGTAATCATTTTATTATGATTTGTGACAATGTGCCATGCCACACGGACCTGCATAGCGTCTTGCAGAAGGAAAGATATCACACAGAAATACTGCTATGGCTAACGCCATACTCTCCGTCGCTGAACCCTAGTGAAGGCGTGCGGAGTGTTATCAAGGCTTATGTGAAGGTTGCAATGAGGACCAAGTATGGCGAAACCGCTGAGAGGTGATCCGGAATGCGTTATGAGCAATAGCGAGTGACGTACAAGGTTTATGGAAAATCTGGCGACTGAAGCGCGGGGATGCGTTACGCCGAATCACTGAGAGCAGATGGTGGGACACGTATCTAGAAATTAGGGACGCGTAATTCAGTTGGTTTATTTAGAAAATACGGTTCTTTTGAACAAAACATTTTTCGGTAACATAGTTGGCAGTTTTCCCGAAGAATAGCGGTAGCCCTGGTGCATGAAATCTGTGCATTGCGGATACTGAGCAATATGAATCCTTGAGTAGTCGCAGATATTTGTTGCCGTTCTTCCCACTGTCGGTGTTAGGAGAGCAGATGCTTGGTTCTTTTGATTGTGGCAGAGCCGAGAAGTAAGTTGTGTTATATAAGGTGCTTGTTTAGAGTGTGGATGGCTCGCAAGCGGCATTAAGTCTGTAAACATTTTGCGGCGCAAAAGCGGTATAAGGCGAATAACTGATACCACACACAAGATACTGTGGCAAGAGACAGGAGATCGTTAGTCTCCCGCAGCATTCGAGTATTGGCGCTTGATTGCAACGCAAAGTTGGCAAACCGCGTTAAATGGCATGTATTCATGTGATGCACGCGCAAAGCGAATGACGTTGGCCGAGCATGACTTCAAAGAACAGGCTGTATCGTGCGGGGCATCAAATTCAGATGAACGTGATTACACTTCAAACATCCAACTAGCAGTCACTGAATTTGCAGTTGTGAAGGAAATATGACAGACAAATATCTGCAATGCCGACATACCGCAGCGCTGTGCAAATTGTTTGCTCATGAAATTATACGTTTATTTAGGGTACTGCAGAAGCTACGACTGCTTGTGCACAACTACAATAGATTGGTGTTCATCAGAATGGCGATATTCCACTGCGCATGAACCCAATACACCATCTTGTTTATGAAGTTAATACTGAGCGGTCAGATCAGGAGCGCTAAGTGGAGCACTGGCAAACCTGTTGCTTTTCTATCATGTGCTAGCCTGAGTACTGTTGTTCCCTTTCATGCATATAGCTTGTTTTTCCAGTTACAAGGCAAGTGCTGCATAGACATGTATTTATTTCCTCATGGAAAATATGGGCTGCTATTTCCGTGCCGCAGGTAGGTCACATTGTATACAAATAATACCATCTCAGCGGTGCTGCGTTTATTTCACAGATATTTTTACAGTTGGGCGTAAGGCAAAAATAAGCGTTACACACTACGTTATTTGACATGATGTTTAGGGCATAAGCTTTTGATAACGCATTGGCCATTTATGCCTAATATTAACGTTATGCCTTTTTCTTAGAATGTTTCTCTAACAGCGCGGACCGAGGGATCTTACGGAATTAGTGTTAGTCAACGATATTTTGCGAGATCTTGTATTGTGAAATTTAGATGCAACTATGCTATTTTGCACGTATGTTAGCGCATTTTACCATGCTTCTAGCGTGGCACATTTTAAAATCGCGTACAGTGCTTTTAAGATAACGAGGTTAAGAACGCTGATTTTGCGTTGTTAACACTCTCATTGGTCCTGGGACGTTACCCCATGGGACACCGTTTGGAAGCCCACAGCATATTCGACAGACAGTTCAATGAATGTGGTAGAAAGCCACCTTCTGTTCTATTTTGTTGCCTATATGAAGGAAACTTCGCTAACTTGAAAGCATTGCACGCGATTTCGAAATTGTGCTACGCTAAATTCTTGATACAAAGTGCTAACATGCGTGTAAAATGGTACAGTCCCTGGCAATTGCTGCAGCTCAAGCAGGGTAAGCATCTGTCCTGAGTTCCAGACAAGCCTTTCACCTACTCGCTGCCGCTGTGCGATGGCATTGAATGTCTGGTTCTAAAACCCATGGCACAGTAGCAGCCTGTCTATGCCGCACCTTGTGTGTTGTTGCAGACATTGTGTACCATACTCGCCTACTTGAGGAAAACAGTCAAACTTGGTTTAGACGGTTCCAGTTGTAAAAGATTCGTCCGTGACTGCCTGCGAATGTTGCACTCTATGTGCAGTGAGATTAAATTTGTCCACAATTGGTGTCACTCACATTTACCCTACTATACGTTTCGGGCTGTTAATAATCGATTTTACTAGGCGAAGACTGCTGGATGGCCGGTGGTTTTGTTAATATTGTCCGGAGCTAGGAGCGGCTGCACTCAGGTACTTACGTACAACCGGCAGGTCTAGTTCGTTACCTATTCTGGTACGTGCGATTTCGTATAACTTGATGAAGATTACTGTTAGTCTTACCTCCAAATCAAACCCCTGCGATTTGGTGGTTACATTATCTCTGGGTGTTGGTGTTTCTTCATTCAGTTTGTATTAGTTTATACACAAGTGTGGACAAATGCATGTCATTGTGCAATTCAAAGGATCGACATTGATGAACCATATGCTGTGCTCTGCCGTCACCGTCGGACTAAACTTGTCTGTCTGCTGGCCATCCATCTGTCTGTCTGTCTCCCTGGAGATGATCCCTCCGTAGGTGCATGCGCCCTTTGGCTTTCCCCGTTGAGGTCACAGTGAAAGGCGAACCCGGAACCGGCTGCCTC
>CALYDF020001193.1:0-24978 GCA_944474145.2 Dicrocoelium dendriticum
TGAGTCGGAACCATATAGTTGCATGTGCTCGAACGACGACATCGCTTCTAAACCATTGCACTTATGTAAGTTCCCTCATTCGATTATCGCAGCACACGAATCTTCCATAATTCATGAGATTGCGATTAGCAAAGTATCTAGCTACAGAAATAAACTTTAATTAGACTAATGATAAGAGAATTCTAGTGCATGTTCCACGGATAGCACCGGTCGCTTTGCAAAATTGGGTGGAAATTACAACGAAGTATTAAGTCAAGTATGTGCTTCATACACTTGGAAGGGTGCATATTCAGCTCCAATTAGTTAGCACGAGCAATAAGTGAGTGCTAAACAAATCCGTAATAGTTTAGATGTGTGAACCACCATTCCTCCTGCATCTATGCAACGGTGATCCGTTTGTGCGTTAACATGACTGCATATTTCGACAGCAAGCCGACGTATTTGGGCTTGGTTTTGGTCAATCGCAGGCAAATGTTGTTAGGCAAATAAATGGCTTAATATCCTTGGATAATTTGTTAAATATTGCTAAACATCCTTAACACGATGAATCTTTAGTTGTTAACCGTTAATAACTTTTTAATTTCCTTCCACTCTTCTGAAAGTTGGAGCACCCGATGTGAAGGATTTTTCCCACCTGTCCGTCCTATTTGGACAACGCTGGGACGAAATTTGATCATTCAAACACTTTCGTTTCAGCCTTATAGCTACAGCATTGCGTACTTACAAGTTAGGAATTGAATTACTTTATTACTTGACAGTATTTGCAAGCCGATAAATGCATCCACGGTAAATGCTGTAGGTGCGCAAAAAATGTATGATTGACGGAAATTCGCCCAAACTGGGTCCATTTGGGACGGCCAGGAGGCCTTCAAACCGGCCACTCAGGGCACTTCACTGGTCACTCCATCAGACATTTTACGCTCACCTGTGTTATGCGGGTATGAGAGCGTGATCATATTACAATTCGTAGCTGCTAGTGGGATCCTAGCAAAGGAAGGCGTAACGTCCTCGCTTGAGCTAAGGTTTATCATCGGGACGTCGGAAATTTACTCATAGACGTGGTAAGTGTGCAGTGTGAGCACTGGCTCCATTGTTGATGCAACCCTATTTCAGGTTGTGTCTACATTCCATGGTATCTGAGGATGTAGGTGGCTCTGAAAGTTAATGCTTCGCTGGTGGCCATTTTTCAACTAACAGATGTTTGCAATTGTCCCATTGGCAGTATTTTCAAAGAATATCCAGAAGTATATGCACCACACGGGATCATAGTGGAAGCCAGCGCCTTAACAGTGGGATTGCATCTGGCACATCAAGCTAAATCTGAAGGTGCATGTTAAGACGAATTAGGGTTATACGGCGTGTGGCGTTGCTCATTCAAATATCTTAGGACGGTGATCTATGATCGCACCAGCCAGCTGCACGGTTAGAATGAGGGAACAGTCTTTGGCATATTTTCGATGTATTGTGCCATTTAGGGTAGTTGCTGAAGCCGTAGTTATGGAAGGAGGGAATCCTCCATTGTGTACAATCGAGGAGTCTTTCCATCTCAGCCAATACGGCTGGTGGCCTAGCATCTACTAGACGCAAGCCATGGAATAACAGTTTTGTTCGTGTTCTCGTTGCTTGTTCCGTTTTTTGGCTCTACAGCGTACCTGAGATGTTAAGTAAAGGAACTATGAAGGCTCCCTAATAAATAGCTACAAACAAACTGTTCGAAAATAATATTATGACGCAAAATCTCAAACTCTAACAAGACAAATGAAAAGGATGGTTCTTTAACAAGAAAGAGGGGGTAGAGTGCAATGCAGCAATGATAGATGAACCGAAAATGATAATATCTGATTAAGCCACAAAATATCAAAAACTAAATTATGCATAAAAATAATTAAGCCCAGAAAAAGAACGAGCTCACCAAAAATGATTTTGGTGATGGCAAAATAGTGCTCGCAGTCGGGTCAACCATTTTGGGGGTGCCAATCATTTGCTAAGCGCAAGTGGTAGCACCTAAGATGCATGCCAAATACGGAAGTAGGGAAATCTGTTACTTCGTCTGGACCACATTTTTATTGTCAAAAGCTAAAAAATAGAGGGCAGGTCCGCCGAGGTAAACACCACCATGTGGTATGATACATGCGGAAAGCAGGAATTAGGTAGGTACAATCATTAAAATTTTGACGACCGGAGAAAACAGCGTTGAATGAAAGCTTTGACTAAAACTATTGAATGCTGATTGACTAATGTTCGCTTCAATCTACGGATTTAGGAACGGCGCACTCTGCCTCGGATCTAACAACGAAATTCCAACTGTAGCCATGTAGACTAAAAAAAGAAAATGCTAGGGAACCTTATATACAAATGAATCTATACAAGCTTTGGCTATAAATAACACAGCAACATGAGAGACTTAATGATAGGTGTGGGTGGGAAAGGACTTGGCATTTATATTCTGACGGTTTCTCGGGTTCCCCCTTATAATAGCGTTCGTGTGCAAGCGAGCAATACGCTAAATTCTCAACGCGAATACTTTACATAAAAACCCGCAGCCATTAATATTCCGCGGCTTATTATTTTCATATAAAGATAGTAATATTTACTCGATGAAATCGCAGTAAAACAGTTGATCATTAACGAAATGTGTAGATTATTTCATTTCACTTAGGACCGCATACATAATGCGTGATTACCTCGGTTGAATATTACAGACATTTGGAGTTCATCGGTAACCCTATATAACCAGACAATTGACATTCTTTGCATTTGCGCATATATTTTCAAATACTGCTTGGGGCACTAAGGACAGCAGAGACTTCTGTTCGGACTGCATCACCGCTATGAAAATGTCATTGTGAAATCAATACTGTGTCATTTAAGCAATAAGAATTAATCAAGACAAAATTTGCACTGTATAGAGTTAAGGCCGAAGAGGTTGATATCTGTGGAGGCAAATAACGGTTTTAGAGGATTTTATCTGCATCGATGGCTTTCATGCAGTTACACTCAGTGATTTACTTGAGTCTTAACGTTCTTATTAATAATGTTAAAAATTATGGCCATCAAAAACGTATTGTTTCCTAGCGACTTATGGCATCGGAATAGGTTTAAATTTTGTGACGCGAGCCTGATACAAGATTTCTAGTGACCATAACAGGCACTAGGCAGCACCTATTCGATATTCATTGTTAGGTTAAGCAAGATTAAGTGCTTTGTTTGCCCCTCTATTAAATCTCTCTCTACCTAGTCACCAAAAGATGGTACTCGTTCTGTTCTATTTTTCACATGTCTAAGCTCACGTAGCGTTTTATTGACTGCCAGTTATGTTAGTAAACAGACAACATGGAGTATCCGTGTTTCTGGCGGGCGGCATCCAATTCCCACCAACATCAATATGGTTCTAGTGATCAAATTGACCAAGGTTCACTTAAATTAGAATCACGGTCAACATTTAGATTACGCGTCATGATCCAATCACACAACGTGTATTTCAAAATGGCACTCTAACGAACATAAACGTTCAAGGCTATTTAGTCCAGTCAGGGCTATTGAGTCCCGCTACGTTAGCGAATCTCCGCGGTCATCCACTGGAACTACATAAACCACGGTCTGATAGGATTAGGATGGAAACTCGTCTGTCGCGCCGTTATAGATCGCTGGAATTCGCTTCCAGAACATGTGATTAGGGAACCTAGTTTTAAGGGTTTTGCGCGCCAACTCGACGCTGTTGGGTGGCAACACCGATCCTTTCCTTTTTCCTAACTGACTCAACTTCACCTTTCAGTTCTCTTGGAAGGACACAATATCTTGCTATTCTTCTTGCTTAGCTCTTTCTACTTTCTCTTTTCGCCTCTTGCGTTTATTTTTATGTCTTTCTAACTGCAGGTAACCGGCTCAGCATTGACTGCCATGGCAATTCACGTGGACATTGTTTTTTTTGGAAAGGGTGTGGTGCGGTCTTTGCTTTAGGTACATCAGTATATCAAAGTCTGCCAACTCCTGGTTCAACGACCCGCTGAAGAAGGAACACTCACGGGATAATTCAATCGTTACAGCCCTGATACCTGTCGTCATTAAGTGCAGTTATAAACACATATTATTAAGATGAATCATGGAAAACGTACTTGCCGAAAACCTGCTAGTTTGTTACTGTTCAGCGAGAAGCGAGCAGGCCGTACTCCCTCTTCTGAGATTAAATATATTTCGGAAGATATTAATCGGCTGTGATATTCCGAGTGCTGCACAACAGCTGAATGTTTGCAACCTCCAGAGAACGTGTAGAATGGTGATGACAATCTTCTAATTCGTATCCGGATCCTTATCTCAAAACGAAGGGCTTTCTCTTATGATATATTGCGACATGCAAACTTTATCTTTCCACAGCTTTTAACATGATTTTATGTTGATATTTCCTGCGCTTGCTGAAACCCATGCGGTGTAACCAAGGATGCTGTCTCTGGGTCAAGGCCTGCAAACTGTAACATACAATCCTGGGTTTGTCAAAGTTCCGAAAATCCGCAGCATAAAGCGGACCGAAATATCGACATAAAACTAGTTGTCATTGATAATTACATTAACAAATTCTCCAGCGAAATTCGGCCACCCTGAATTTTAAGAACCTCAGCCGTTGGCCGGATGTTCTTCATCGCCATCGCGTTTCTTTGCATTAGAACCAGTTTTAATAAAATTATACTATTAATACTAATTGCTAGGCATGCCCTACTGAACAGGGCATTTGATATAAACCAACTTAAGGCTGATAGTGACATACAATTTACGGGTTGATTTCAGTTGCCCTCAGCATACCTGGACTCGACAGGATTTGCCAACCGTTCACTCACATCTTCCACATCCCATTCAAAATGCGTGGTTATGTGGAGGCCATACACGTATATGACCATTTACCCATAGGCAATTGAAGTTTGTCTGCAACGCGGACGAAGGCTCAGCGTTAGATGTTAGGTGCGCATTGTGTTAGCCATACGGCGCACGTAGACTTGCTTTAGTTTTCATAATCTAGTTCCGTTTAGCACATGATATCATTCTTGTTTTTGCTATCCGTTTCCCGGAATACTGACAGATTCACGTTTTGAAATTATGGCAAAGATTCCACTGTCCTTAACTAGAAACGTTGTCACAGGTAGCTTTACTTAGGTAGGATATCACACACCGAATTTTCCGCAGCAACTTCCGTCTACGGTGAATGATATTAATGGGGATCAATTGGTCCAATTTTGCAAACACTAAAGCGTACTTTTTGTACATAAACTTTAATACTCTTCACTTATAACCGATCAGCTTGTTTCCATTTGCAGCAAACAGCTGGGACTGAGCCGTTATTCTTGCAATGTTATTACCGTTTCCATCATAGGTGTTGTCCTGCTTTCGATTTCCGTTTCGTTTTCGAGCATTTTACTTAAACCCCTGTCCAGAGACAGATTCAAGGTTATCGTCTCAACGTACAAGCTGTTAAGTAGTGGCGCACGCCCCGCGCGTTCTTGCGTTTCGATTCTTAAGGATTTATGGAAGCAAGCTACAGGCGAAAAACTATAAGATGGGACGGTTTCTTAGTGCATTCCCGTATGTGTACAAGGTTTTCAATATTGCAGTTCAACGCTTAGAACCCCCAAAAGTGTTAGCGGATTCGCATTGAAACCTGTACATCAGAAGTTAGAAGCAGCCGTGTTTAGCAAATAGGTTCGAATTACCAGTGACCAATTTTCACAAATGAAAGCGTGACGACCACGAAAACACTCATGAGGATCATTCCGCTTACATCGTCAGCGCAAACATATTACTAACTCATAGCTCTCAAGATAGGAGTACGTTATATATAAAGGTATATCACTAGAATATCCGATTGCTTACCTAACATTTGGCGCTAGTAGCCACTGAGTATTTATGTGAAGCAGCTAGTTCCACGTTTACTTCCAAACAAACAACTCAGTAGGCATACATCTGAGAAGCCTCAGTCCTTTCATGCACGTTCTTCAATCACAAGCCATGCAAAAATTATAAATATACATAATGCAGCTATTTGAGATTCCAATTCTTGACCAGTGGTGGTGCCTCGCGCTAGTAGAGAAAGTTAAGATTCACAGTCTACTGTTTCCGCATCCATAACAGTGGTGGTTCCGATGACATTTAATAATCTGCGAATGTGGGCCTATGATTGCGTATTAGAACGGTGAATGACTCACCGGGGTGGATTTAGTTGCCGGTGTTCAGTTAGCGCCTTGTGATTTCCGTGAAAGCTAGGTTTCTCAATTCACCCGATTCCGCAATCGCCGATCACATCCGGCTGCGTGACGACTTGTGAATATTGTCATTTATTTTGACACGTAATTTTCGCTCAATGCGCCCTACATACCTGCCTCTGTTGCTACGGCTGACTTTGTATAACTATTGGCAGATGCACAAAAAAGCTGCCATCAGTAACAGACCAGTGTTCTGTCCTTTGCAACCGCATATATCTGTTAGTGTGTCATCAGTTGAAAAGGTTACTTGCTTGTGAATGCATATCGACGGATAAACAGTATTATCATGTGTAGTCCACTAGGCCTTTTGCTTACGCACCTGCTCATGGCATGATCAAAGAAAGGCAGATGATATTATAAAATCGGCCACTCCATATACCCGATAAGTGAATTATATCCTGCATGTTATAGATTCGAAGGCGGACAAGGTGTGTGTGGCAGAAACGCTCAACAGCATGCACTTGAACCTTATATTGACCTGGGACATATTGCAACATACTAACCTTCCACACCTAGGCATACTAAATAATACGGCAACTAGATGAAATGCTGGGGTCAGTTTACCGGAACGTAACGTTGACAGGTCAGTATTTGCAGTTTAAATGTATCACCCGGATACAGCACAAACGATTTCTCCTCCTGAGACTGTTTCATCCAGCCTATTCCATTTGCACTCCAATCATATTAGAAGCAAGTAAGGAGTTTCTGGTTGAAACACTAATATAGCACAGTTAACCGGTGCATTATGTATTGCAAATTAGCGCCATGGCCAAGAGAGATCTTGTGCCAACAGAGGAAAATAAACCGATCGTTATGGAACTGGCATTCAAAGGTTATCAGGTTTGGAAATCACCGTTAAACGTATTAGTTCTTCACTGAAATATGCCTCTATTGCAGCCTGAAAACGAGCTGCTCAGTTCAACAAATTTTTTACGTATGTATTCCATCAACACACTCCGCCTATACAAACTCATCTGTAGCTGCTAAGACATAACCGTAGAACGCGCTGACCGAAGCTTAGCATCAGCATCAATGGATATATTCCCGAGTGGTTACGCAGGTGGAATCGGGTGAATTAGGAAATCGAGCTTCTTCGGCAGTCACAAGGAACTAGCTGAACACAGGCCAACGCATCCACCCCGATGCGTCATTCAACATGCTAATACGCAATCATCGGCCCCACATTCTCAGGTTAATATATGCCACAAAAACTAGCACTGGTTTGTATGCCGCAAAAGTTGACTGTGCATCCTACCGTGGTAATGCGAGTTGCATTTATTGGCCATCGAATGTTTGGTTTTGGAATTTTCATATCGCTGCATTGTGTATATTTATGAGTTATGCATTACTTGTGTTTGAAGAAATTGTACGAAATGACTGAGTCTTCTCACATGTAGGCCTTCTGATTTGTTCGTTTGAAAGTAGGCGGAGAAATAACTGAGTTGTCTAATAGCATGAACCTTCCATTTCCCAGTTTGAGAAGTCATTCCTGGACGCTCAATCTAGCTAATAAGTCATGTTGCTACTGATCTTAATACAATTAACCGCTTACAGGCAAAGAAGTGGTACATAACGCCACGTCTGCTTGTGAAGTTTCAGCCGTTGGATTGCGTTACACTCAAGCGGCATAAGAATAGCCTTGTGTAGCTGAAGCGAACGGCTTGTGTTTCAACAGAGCTCGATTTCATACGGTGGAACCCTAGGTTTTTCAATGTTTAAAGTTCTTTCGTTCTTACTGATTAGTAGAGATGACATAGTGCTGATAGACTTTAGAGGCATATTGCGGGCGCACTTGTACCCGATATGTAAGCCAGATAATTTTTGAAAATATTCATCGGTCGCTCAGTTGATTTCATGCGAAATGATGTGATGGGAAGATGAATAAGGCGCATCCAATAGGTTTTTTTATGGTTATAATTGTGTATCTCGTGAGGTTCTTGTCAAAATATATGTGACGTTGTGTAATGTTATAGGCAACCTTGATTCCACTAAACCAGATCAAATTAACGTTAGGTAAATCAACTTCGCAACAACCATAACACGCTGTTTTCCAGTGTCATACTATGAAATTTTGTTTGTGTGACTTCCTATCATCAATCTCTTTGGAGATCTAAAGTCATTGTACTTGCCTCGCACCTGTATGTCACTCATTGCAGTGCACCCAAATCGTGTTGAATCGTCCTTTTATCACTTGCAGTGCAAATCGACCCCGTCGTCTCCACTATTCCTGTAGTCCCGTATTTGACACGTATTTGGACGAAGATATCAACCAGTAATCCGGTTACATCACACAATCCTTACACGGAAGCAGGACAGAAGGAAACATACTGAACTTTTACCCCAATGTACACTTTTCGGTACCCTTAAGTTCCAGTAGTTACCATCGTTTAGATACTTCATCAACCGCAAGTCTGTAGCTACTTGCGCTACCAGATAAATTGGAAAGTTATTCCTACACAAAATTTATACCGCTTCTTAAGCTCACTTTCTTATATAGCAAGTATTCTTTTTTCTAATTCATGCACAACAATAGATTTTCAACTGTGACCTTTATGTCCCGATAGGTATAATCTGTTTTATTTCGGGTTATCGAGAAAATTTCTCTAAGATAGTTAGAAATTCTTGCCGATTCCCGCAAATGCAATACCGCACTTGTAAGTTAACTTTCACGAAGCAAGATTTTCCGGAGTTATGCTCCGTTTACAGCAAATAATTAAGCATCTACAATTAGGAGTTGTTACACATGGAAGAATCCAACAGAATGCAGCGCATAATGACATGCTTAACGTGCATTTTCTATGCCCGTCAAATGCCGCGTTTAACGGAAAACACAGAGGTCAGCATCGCGAAAGCAACCGCTTTATTGCTCGTAGATGTCCAAGGGCTACTAAGCAGAGCATTTCGGCAACAACAAAAACTAAATAAAGGGAATACAGTCACCGAATTCTGCGTCACTGCGACCTGAGTTACCCTCGTTCGAAACACTCCGTCGATTGTAAATGCAATTTCTGCTCATTTGGCACAGCGTCCGTGCCAAGCCAATAAGATTACTCTAGACTGTGGGCAATATGGCCAAAACGCATCATCGGCTACTTGTTCTACATCTAATGCAGTGGTAATCGCTTGAACAATGTTTGTTTAGACGACAACGCAAGTAAGTGCAAATGACGACGCAGCTTCGCCGCAGAAATATACCCAGGCCTGCTCAAAATAAACGTTAAGGCCTGCATCCTAACCGAAATTAGTCTCACTGATGTCGAATTAACTTGCGTTAGATCTCGGTCTTCCTTGATATTGTGGGGGAAGTCAGCTTCAACGATACATTCCCGGCGAGGGGACCTCTTTATACCGACAAGCCTAGGTGCATCAATGTTACACAAATGTCTACCTTAAGTCTACCTTCGCGTACCTCAAACTCAACTCAAAAAGTGTTTTTTGCCCACCTCATCTAAAGTGGGTCCGTGTGTGCATCTTTGCAGAAGTCCTATTTGTCATAAGCACCTTCAGAGTCCTCATGCAGTTAAAAACTTGGTCAATTTGGAGCGCCAAAATATGGGCGACCAAACAGCAAAACTGAGCATCCGTGACACCAAAAGCGATTTATCATTCACTACCCTGGTAAATGCATCACTTCGGAATCGGTCGGAGTAATTCAAAATTCTTTCGCAGCCAGAGGAATAGCCTGCCCACTCGCAATTTGTATAACACACCACATCTCGACTAACAGCCTAACAAACTTACCTCGATTACAACAACGTTCACCAGCGGATGGTAATTAAGAAGCTACATAGACAAACACATGCCCAAACGTGCGAAATTTCGTCCTCACTGCAGCCTTTGCTCCAACTCAATGTTGTTAGACTCCTGGACAGTTGAAAACTGACGCACTCACATTACATTCTGAGGGCTCAACTAGCTAACCATCACAGATATATTTATTACATTAGGCAAGTATCGTATATTACGGCATTACTCACAAGACAGAAGAACATTGCATGCACAATCTCATCACACAAACTTCTCACAAAACACTAATATCAACGTTGAATGAATCAAATCGGACGGTGCACATGATTTTGCCGAGAATGCAAAGCTGGGAATTCAGCAAAGGCGCATATAAGTAACGAATGTCAAGTATTCCTGGTTTGAACAATCGAACAGCGGATACATTAGGCGGGTTGAAATTCGCTGCCCCAACGCCGTATTCTGCAGTACGATTTGCAAAACCGGCCTAGCTGCTACATGCGTTTCCAATCAAAGATCCGCAGTTTCCGTAAATGAATGGAATTTGCAAATTGGGTGTTTTTTTGGAGCATCTGTCTGGTTTTACCCCCTATCTGCGTGCTTGCGCATCCCAAACTACTCCACAATGCACATCCTGGTGTGGATAGAAATAAAACCCATGTTCGATGCTGCTAATTGACGCCAATTCGTAACGAAAATACGTATTTATTAACTTCCACAATACTATCGAAACAAACAACTTGAAAATACGGTCATCAGTTATAATCTATGGGATACAAGCAACTCTCTGCACAGTTAATAGGTCATGCCTCACTAGTAAAGAAATTTCAATAATCAAGGAGCGCAATTGTGCTCAACACGGAAGTGGAGCGGCATATAATCATACGTCTAATGAGCTAGGAGTAAGAGTGATGCAAATCAAAAAAAGCTTTCTGCAACAGGTATCAGGAACCATAAAGAGAAAGTTAGGTAAATTGCGGTTTGAGCACAATATAACGCCAACTCAACTAACCGTCAAATCACCCGCGAAATGATTTGTTTTCCAACACTTCGCATTACTCTAACTTTTCTCTATTCAAATGGTAGCGCGCAAATAGAGAGAAAAACAAAGGAGACGGCGTGCACCACAAAACGACCTCAAGCACAACTGGCCCTCCGGAGATGCTGTATCCAAACGACCCCACACCAGCACTGCTGGCAACTCTTCACTGTGGTTACATTGACCGCACTCAAGTGGATCTCGAATAAAATGCTCGGGTAGTACGGCGGCATTCGGATCAAATTATATAAGCCTTATGTTGAGATAACATCAGACTAACAAATGAGTGCATCAGATTCGGTACAGCCGGCAAAGCAAAGCACCCACAAGATTCTGTGCAATTGTCAGACGCACTATTACTTGGCTGATCGCAGTAAACTCACAAAAAGTGTGGCAGTTTGTACCAAGAGTGCGAACATTTCAACAGATGAGGAGATGTCACGTGCGTGTGAAACGTCGGTCCGCTTAAGTCAGCTTTGCGCGGATTGGTTTCACATAAACCAGCCAGTCAATCATCGCACGCAAGCCTTTGATATTGTAGCGCGAGTTTTGGTGATGCTTGTATCCTGCTCAGTGGATTGATAAATCTATAGCTATCTAGACGTGTCCTTCGTTGCCGAGATCATAAGTATCCTAAGCGTGCGCTACTTGCTTAGCAATAATTGGTTTTGTTTAATGTATCTGAACAATTGTTAATAGATTCGGTGGTGAGACACTTGAATAAATTTGAGTTGCTTGGTGTCGCAAAACGAATGATTTTCGTTCCTAGCAAAATAAAGTAGATACGCTGAGAGTTGTACTCATGCCACAGAGAGTGGTCACGCCATAGACATGCTGTTTGTTGACTACGCTAAGGTTGTAATAATAATAGTAACAACAATAATGTGTCAGCTGTAAGCCATAACAGTGCTTCGCTGCTGCGCGACTACCATCAGTAGCGGGCGGGCTGAGTATACCGCGGGGATCTCGACCACTACGCGGATTCGAACCGGTGATTTTATGATTGCATACGAACACGCAGACCACTGGACCACCGGTCTTGGTAACCTTGAGGTCTTACGGAATATATGCTTGCACCATTCCTTGGCAGTTGTCTTGGATTGACAGGGGAAATATGTACGAAACAATTTTTTGTTTAGACAAACTTTCCTTACAGGCGTCCTGCAGTGCTCTGTTCTGAGACCGCTGCTGTTTGCAGTCTATGTAAATAACATACGTGAGAAGCATGAAGTGCCATAGATCTAAATTTGCTGATGACTTAAGAACTTTGAATACTATGGATGTCCCTGTAGTTCAGATGCTCATCAAAGGGCTCTGGATCTAAGCTCGGAATTGTCTAACGTGGAGTTTTGCATTTCCCCATGTTGTACATCGAAGTGGCTGATTTCTCCGAGAATTATATTCTCGATGGTGGTAAAAGTAACCACATAATTTATCAGGTTCATTTAGGCGTCGTTCACTGTTTCACTATTCACTCTGGACATAATCGGATGGAACTAATTAACAAAAAGCCCTAATATCGTTAAGATTCGGTGACAATTGGCTTAGAGCCTGCACGTACCGTAACCCTAAATCTATATCTGCAACGGGGTGCAACGGCCCTACGGCGAACTCTAAAAGGAATGCACACTCAAAACTTGACCAAATGTGATTTCGATGTGCTTTGTTGAAAAATATCCGCCACAACGGAGAACAACTTTTAGCCGATCCGCTGGAGATTGTAGCTAGTGATCCAATTAATAATGATCTCATCTTGTCCACTCAATACAGAAAAGGCAACAGGCCATCCGTGCGTGATCATGTGCTTACCAAGGAAGAATTCCTAATTGATACCTTGGTTGCAGACTGCTCGTTAGGTCGTAATGATCATGCAGTTATTATTTTCAAATCCATATGTTATGCTGAATTTCCAAATACAAACCATAAGACGGCGCGAACCGTCACATGTTAAGACCGGTCAGTCCAACACGTTAATGCCACAACCTAGTCGTGTCTCGCCGAAAATCCTCCGGATGTCGCTCGGCACGTATTCGTAAACAAATGCAATCGGCTGTTTACAGATTCCTCTGGACAAACGGTTGCTAAACGTCTGCGTCTGTAACTTACGTAAGGAGAAGATCTCGATAGTTGCTGTCAGTACGAAATGCAGCTTGGCGTGAGTATAGAATGTTCCTAACACAAGGAACCTGGGATAAATGCGTAGCCAAACGAAACCGCTGTACATAACTACTCCGAGAGGACAAAGCCACGCATACTCAGAACATGACACAAGCCTTCAGCGACTAACACACACTGATGTGTAAAAAGTCTATTGCCTACAGAAGGTGAGGCAAGGCATTACGCAACTTACGACAGCTGTCGGCCCAACACGAACGGCTACGGAAGCAGCAAAGGCGCTGCGGCTGCATTATGCATCCACCTTCCAGAGAGTATTACCATCAGGCGATCCTACAGCATTTTCGTCCCGCCGCCGTGATTCAATCACAGCACCATTACCACCGATGCTGTCTTGCAGAAGCTGACTTTGCTATGTAAGCACAAATGCCCGAGTTACTATACTTTTTGTCCAGAAGCACTGGGAGATGCAACAAGTCAACTGGCAGAGCCACTGCATCAGTCTTTCTAACGCTGCTTAAAGCAGACAAATATTCATGACATGTGCAAATGGTGAATAATAACATCCATTCACAATGGTTGAAGCAGAATCGAGGCGTCAAACTAGCGACCTCTTTCCCTGGTCCCCAAATTGTTTAAAGTGATGAAATTCATCACAACCGATTCGCCGATGGTGTATTTGGAATACTCTAACCTTCTCAATAATTTCTAACCTTATTATATTTGAGCAGCAAGGCTTTCATCGTAATCGATTATGCACATCGAATTTGCTAATGGCACGGCGTAGCTGGACCCAGTCACCTGTCGCTGAAAGGATGCAGATGTGATTTACCTGGATTCCTCGAAAGCATTCGACCGTCTAGATCATCGAATACTTCTTTTCAAGCTACAGTGATACGGGATCGTTGAACCTCTTCTGAGCTGGATCACCAACTATCATCTTCAGCGGCAATTGGTGGTCAGGGTTCGGAGCTCCTTCTTTGTCCCATACTAGCTGAATTTCCTGTAGCTCAAGGCCCATTTCTACGTCTGCGATTGATTTTGGTATTTATCAAGGACCTCACACAAGCGATTACAAATAACTTTCTGCTATTTTCCGATGGGATCAAGACTTCATGCAGGGTTCAAGGGAATACTGACAAACAGATACGTTAGAGATAAATAGACACGGTGGATAACCAGTTCATAAAATATTCACTGTAATTCAACGTGAGTGTATGCATGTTACTCTCCGCACCGTATAGAAGAAACCACTAATACAGGCCCGGAATGCACGTGCTGCAGCGAGCTACCACCGAACCTGATTTGAGCGTACTAGTTCAGGATGATATAGGTTGTTCCAGGCAATCCGCAAAAGCCTCAAAAACTGGTAGCCAACATGTGGGAAAGTTACGACAGGCGTTGGGACAAAAATATGACTCAATGTTCCTACGGACGCGTAGAGCGTATGTTCTTCTCAAGTCGAATATGTAATTCATGCCTGGCATCCATAGCAAAAACATGACCTTGGAATATTAGGGAGTCACGCAACAAACTGGGTTATGGTAATGCACCATCTTCTATCCGAGGAGTGTCTGAAACGATGGGGTTATCCAGAGGACGTCACCACTATTTACGAGTTTACTTATTAATAATTTACTTAATTCTACACCATCCACATCATGTGTGCCGCCATTTACTGCAGCTCAGCAGTCATAAAAATTGCGAGGTCACTCACTACAACTGGCAGAACTGTACAGCCACCTGGATGGCCTCAGGAAATTCTTCTCCGTCCGCGTGTGTCACCCGCGGGATCCTCATCCGAAATCGCCCAACTCTTCACTATTATTGTCAATACTTTGGATGACTAACTCAATTATACTTGTTTATCTTGTACTACACCGCTATCCCACTCCTGAAATGTGCTTTGGATTTGTTTACTGTTGCGTGTTTGTGCTGTCAAACAAGACGAATCGCAAGACTAAAGCAATAAAAACGATAATTCCCTCTTTTACACGTAAATAACCCACTGTTATTTATATCTCGATAACCCTTCAAAAACATACAACTTGAGTTGTAAAGCATTGCATCTTAATCCGTATAAATTCATTATTCATTGTACAATTGCTGAGCTCTGAGAACCTACCAGGACTAAATACGCAAACCAGAGATACCAGTATTTAGACTCGTTACAACAATAATTATTAGTTATAATTGTAAAGCTTCAGTAGATCGTGAACATATAAGGCGAATACAAGTGTTCCTTTACGAAACACATCGAGTAACATAAATTGCTAAGTAACAAAATTCGATTGCTAAATTGTAACTACGGACCATATACTGGCGGACATACTCTGCCCATTTCTCTGAACTGCTTTCCTAAACCATGTACTAAATTCAGGTTTGTCATCGGTGAAGATTCACACACCGGACAAATGAACAAACTTTCTGTTACATCTGTGTCATGGACGTAATGAATAATGTGTTAATGCGTCAATGGCAAGGCAACAAGTAATGTAAAATAAGGAGTCATTAACACAACATTATTAACGGCATTCACCAATAATTTCGTGGAGTATGGCAATGTGGTCAGGCGAAAACCCAGCTAGTTAGAATTGACTGAAGAGCCGTGGACACTCGTGTACGCATACGAGGGTTGTAGAAAAAGAAACCGAATTATGGAAATAGTGCGCCATCTGGCAGATGGAGTGCGCCGAGATTACTTAGCACAAGTGGAGTCTTGCTTAGACAACAAAGTGCCATTTGCCGCATTTCGCACTGATTGTTGATTGGGAGCAGCAACCGTTAATGTGAGAATGTGCAAAAGCTCTTCATCGGATTATTGTCAAAAAGAAAAAGAATGAGCTTAAAGAACAACGTATATGTTCGACATTTTGCTACAAAGTTCCCAAACCTTTTACAGAGGTATTTCAGTTGCTTCGTCAAGTAAATGGGGACGACTGTGTGAGTCATAAGCAGTGTTGTAAGTGGCTTAAGTGATTTAGATACGTCAAAATGTCTGTCGGTATCCATCCGAAGCCTGGACGATATTCAGTCCTACAGACGATGACCATGTCGAGAGAGTTCCTGTCGTGATCTGTGGAAATCGCCGTTTACCTGTTTGAGAGGTTGCTGACGAAGTGAGCATCATCATTGGATCATGCCAGCAAGTTGTAGCGCGTTTGAAGGATGCGGTGCGCGGAAAGTGGCATGAGCTGTGGGAGAACCAGACTTGGCTGTAGCATAATGACAACGCGCCGTCGCACTCATCGCCCCTTTTCCGTTGCTATACTGCAAAACATCACACTC
This sequence comes from Dicrocoelium dendriticum, assembly GCA_944474145.2. Taxonomy (NCBI): domain Eukaryota; kingdom Metazoa; phylum Platyhelminthes; class Trematoda; order Plagiorchiida; family Dicrocoeliidae; genus Dicrocoelium; species Dicrocoelium dendriticum. The sequence continues at coordinate 16,435 of CALYDF020001193.1, forward strand.
CTCTTGTGCCCCATGCACCGTGTTCTCCGGACCTAGCCCATAGATACTTTTTCCTGTTTCTTGAACTTGACCCACGTTGAAAGGAAGTCGTCTGCACATCATAGAGGGGACCCAGAGGAATGCGAAAAGTGACCTGCACACTATCCCAGGAAGTGAATTGCAGGAGGATTTACAAAAATGGAAGCATCGTTAGGAACGGTGTATTGTCTGTAATGGGGACTACTTTGCGGAGTAAGGGGCTTAACATGTTGTGCAATGAGAAATTTGGATGTTATAGCAACAGTTCCGTTACTTTTGGAACATTTCGTGTATAGCGTTGTTCATTCGTCTACTTGTTGAAATAGCTATATACGTACTTGGTGTATTGTGAATGGAATGGCTGTTCCATGTGCGTATATTCCAAGGAATGTATTTGCGGAACTTAAACTAAGCAGGCGTAATTAAATGAGCCAAATGTAAGTTCGGTATGACTCTGCAGGGGATACGTACTCAGAAGACGTGGTAAGCATCTTAAAACACTGAAATTCTTGGCCTAGAAAATTCACGAAAGAGCGACAAGTGCAGCGTGACGGAATACCAGCATTACTGAATTTATGAGGCAAGAATTTGAAATAAGTTGGGTCACATCATTAGGGTAACGTAAAGCGAAAATCGACTGAATTTGATGCAAATTACATACAGGTGGAATCATCACACTAATCCGTGATTTAATGTGACACCAAGGTATTTCTCTGGTGTGATATATTTCAAGATATTTCCATCGATCCTAAGCAGGAGAGGGTCTGATAAAGAGCTTCCTTAACATGTGAGAATGGGATCTTGTCTTATTTGAATAGACTCAACAGCAGGCAGCAGGATTTCCATCACTGTAATTTCATACCAAAATTAATTGCCGTTTGGTTGAAATGTTTTAGGTTAAATGCTTAACTCCGGTTATTACATCGTCGGTATAGTTTAATTAGATGGCTTTTTCCAGGACAGTCATGCCGCAGATGAAGGCAGCAAATAAGAATTGCGGCACCATATATTCTCTTAGGGCACCGGAACTTGTGACGAATGGCGAAATGGGTTAGATCCCAATGTAGGTGACCTGAGTACATCTAAATACATCATCGTGCAGTCAAAATACTAGGGAAGATTATCACCAGAAATATACAGATCTGGCGACATCGATACACAATAAACATGGATGAAACATGGTTGGACAAGTAGTTAGCGGTTAATCCATTGTACATAGAAAACATGAGAACTGTGATGACAGGTATCAGTTCAAAATCAATTTCAAGCGGGACTGTTACGATAGAATTATCCCGTGAGTGTTCCTTCTTCAGCGGGTCGTTGAACCAGGAGTTGGCAGACTTTGATATACTGATGTACCTAAAGCAAAGATCGCACCACACCCTTCCCAACCAAACAATGTCCACGTGAATTGCCATGGCAGTCAATGCTGAGCCGGTTACCTGCAGTAAGAAAAACATAAAAGTAAACGCAAGAGGCGAAAAGAGAAAGTAGAAAGAGCTAATCAAGTAGAATAGCAAGATATTGTGTCCTTCCAAGAGAACTGAAAGGTGAAGTTGAGACAGTTAGAAAAAAGGAAAGGTTCGGTCTTGCCACCAAACAGCGTCGAGTTGGCGCGCAAAACCCTTAAAATTAGGTTCCCTAATCACATGTTCTGGAAGCGAATTCCAGCGATCTATAACGGCGCGACAGACGAGTTTCCATCCTAATCCTATCAGACCGTGGTTTATGTAGTTCCAGTGGATGACCGCGGAGATTCGCTAACGTAGCGGGACTCAATAGCCCTGACTGGACTAAATAGCCTTGAACGTTTATGTTCGTTAGAGTGCCATTTTGAAATACACGTTGTGTGATTGGATCATGACGCGTAATCTAAATGTTGACCGTGATTCTAATTTAAGTGAACCTTGGTCAATTTGATCACTAGAACCATATTGATGTTGGTGGGAATTGGATGCCGCCCGCCAGAAACACCGATACTCCATGTTGTCTGTTTACTAACATAACTGGCAGTCAATAAAACGCTACGTGAGCTTAGACATGTGAAAAATAGTACAGAACGAGTACCATCTTTTGGTGACTAGGTAGAGAGAGATTTAATAGAGGGGCAAACAAAGCACTTAATCTTGCTTAACCTAACAATGAATATCGAATAGGTGCTGCCTAGTGCCTGTTATGGTCACTAGAAATCTTGTATCAGGCTCGCGTCACAAAATTTAAACCTATTCCGATGCCATAAGTCGCTAGGAAACAATACGTTTTTGATGGCCATAATTTTTAAAAGTATTAATAAGAACGTTAAGACTCAAGTAAATCACTGAGTGTAACTGCATGAAAGCCATCGATGCAGATAAAATCCTCTAAAATCGTTTTTTGCCTCCACAGATATCAACCTCTTCGGCCTTAACTCTATACAGTGCAAATTTTGTCTTGATTAATTCTTATTGCTTAAATGACACAGTATTGATTTCACAATGACATTTTCATAGCGGTGATGCAGTCCGAACAGAAGTCTCTGCTGTCCTTAGTGCCCCAATTAGTATTTGAAAATATATGCGCAAATGCAAAGAATGTCAATTGTCTGGTTATATAGGGTTACCGATGAACTCCAAATGTCTGTAGTATTCAACCGAGGTAATCACGCATTATGTCTGCGGTTCTAAGTGAAATAATGTAATCTGCACATTTCGTTAATGATCAACTGTTTTACTACGATTTCATCGAGTAAATATTACTATCTTTATATGAAAATAATAAGCCGCGGAATATTAATGGCTGCGGGTTTTTATGTAAAGTATTCACGTTGAGAATTTAGCGTATTGCTCGCTTGCACACGAACCCTACTATGAGTTGGAACCCGAGAAACCATCAGAATATAACTGCCAATTCCATTCCCACCCACACTTACCTTTAAAAGCTCTCATGTTGCTGTGTTATTTATAGCCAAATCTAGTATAGATTCATTTTTATAAGAGGTTCCTTAGCATTTTCTTTTCTTTTATTCTGCATGCCTACAGTTGGAATTTCGTTGTTATATCCGAGGCAGAGCGCGCCGTTCCTAAATCTGTAGATTGAAGCGAACACGAATCATCCAGCTTACAGTAGTTTGAGTAAATTCTTTCATTCAATACTGTATTCGCCGATCGTCAAATTTTTAACTGATTGTACCTATCTAATTCTTGCTTTACCCATGAATCATACCACATGGTGCTCTCTGCCTCTGCTTACCTACCCTCCATTTTTGAAGCTTTTGACAATACACCTTTGGTCCAGACGATGTAACTGTTTTCCCTACTTTCTTATTTGGCATGCATCTTAGGTGCTACCACTTGCGATTAGCAAATGAGTGGTACCACAAAAATGGCTGACCCGACTGCGAGCACTATCCTGCTATCACCAAAATCATTTTTGGTGAGCTCATTCCTTTTCTTGTCTTAATTATGTTTATGCAAACATTATTTTGTTGTATTCTATGGCCTAATCAGATGGTAACATTTTCGACATACATATCAGTGCTGCATCGCTCTCTCCCTCATCTCTTCTTCTTAATGACCCATCTTTTTGACTTGTCTTGTTAGCCTTTGCTTTTTTATGTATTATTATTATTATTTCCAAGCAGTTTCTTTGTAGCTATTTGTTAGGGAGCCTCGTAGGAATTTTACTTAACGTCTCAGATACTCTGTTGTGCTAAAATACGGATCAATCTTATGTGTTCCTGAAGCAGGAGATCGTGGTCCAACTGGAACAATCTGCGAGAACACAAATTAAAATGTTATTCCATGGCTTGCGTCTAGGAGATAATAGGCCACCAGCCCTATTGGCTGAGATGGAAAGACTCCTCGGCTTGCACACATAAGAAGATTCCATCCATCTATAACTACGGCTTCAGCACCAACCCTAAATGGCCCAAAACAACGGTAAATCTGGCGAAGTCTGTTTCCTCACTTTAACCGCGCAACTGGCTGGTGCGAACTTATTTCACCGTTCTAAGATATTTGAATGCGCAACGCCACACGCCATATAACCCTAAGTCCTCCTAACATGCACCTTCTGATTTCGCTTGATGTGCCAGATGCAATCCTACTGTTAAGGCGCTGGCTTTCACTATGATCCCTTTTGTTGCATAAACTTCTGGATATTCCTTGAAAATACCGCCAAGGGGACAATGGCAAACATCTGTTAATTGAAAATGGCTGTCAGCAAAGCATTAACTTTCATAGGCGCACAATTCCTCAGGTTCCATGGAACGTAGACACATAGCCTGGACTAGAGTTGCATCAACAATGGAGTAATTTTCCGGGGTCCCGATGATAAACCTTAGCTGTAGGGAGGATCTTGCGTCTTCCTTTGTTAGGATCCCACTAGCAACTAAGTATTATCATAGGACCACGCTCGCATACCCGCACAACACAAGTGAGCGTAAAATGTCCGATAGAGTGACCAGTGGAGTGCCCTGAGTGACCGGTTTAAGACTTCCTGGCCGTCCCAAATGGACGCAATTTGGACGAATTTCCGTCAATCTTACATTTTTTGCGCACCTTCAACATTTACCGTGGATGCATTTATCTTGCAAATACCGCCAAGTATAAGTGGAATTCATTTGCTAACTTGCGATTACACAAAGCTGTAAGACTAAAACGAAAATGTGCTTGAATGATCACATTCCGTCCCAGAGTTGTCCAAATGGGAAGACCAGGGGCATACAACTCCGTCACACATGGTGCTCCAACTGTCAGTCGAGTAGAAAGAAATTAAAACATTATTAACAGATAAGAACCAAAGAAAATTCGTGTTAAGGATGTATAGCAATATCTAACCAATTATCTGGAAATGATAAGCCATTTAATTGCCTATTCAACATTTGTCTGCGAATGACCAAAAACAAGCTGAAATGGGCCGGCTTGCTGTCGATATGTGCAGACATGGTAACGCATTAACGGATCACCGTTGCATAGATGCAGAAGGAATGGTGGTTCACACATCTAAACTATTACGGATTTGTTAGGCACTCAATTTTTGCTCGTGCTAACTCATTAGAGCTGAATATGCACCCTTCCAAGTGTATGAAGTACATACTTGACTTAATACTTCGTTGTAGTTCCCACCCAATTTTGCAAAGCGACCGGTGCTATCTGTGGAACATGCACTAGGACTGGCGTATTATTAGGCTAATTAAACTTGCAGTGTGTAGATTGATAAGTTGCTAATCGCAATCTCATGAATTAGGGAAGCTTCGTGAGCTGCGGTAATCGAATGAGGGAACTTACATAAGTGCAATGGATTTGATGCGACGTCGTCGTTCGTGCACATGCAACTGTAAGGTTTCGATCCAATGCGCGACTCGATTTAGACTTGTTAGACGGCGCGCGTAGTGTTTCCATCGCGCTCAATTGCCTGCACCGCTCATGGCCTGGTAGCATTAATGCGTGGGCACGGACTATCGGCTGTGATAGAATGCAAGTCAATAGCCGATAATTTCGACGACGAGCTCTGTTAGCACGATAAACTGGGATTTAAACTGACCTTTAGGGTACAGGGAACTAGCTTCAACCTACCCCGCAACTACTGACCCAAATCTTCACTAGACCCAACCAATCTAGCTACATATCAACTCCCTGGTGACAAATTACTCTCGCTCGATACTGTCAACAGATAACCTTTTGGATGACAGCAACGCGACGTTATGCGCAAAGCCCACGTCATGCGCATAGACAAAAAAACATATAAGAGTAATAGCTGAATTATGAAACTATGCAGCTTGACTTGATTATGCTAGTAAATAACAGGCCACGGAATTGTCATATATTTCGGCTGAACTGTTCGCTGAGTCTGGCACTATCGTAGCAGACGTCTCATCATTTTTATATGTGTCATTATGCTTTATTGCGTACCTCGTAGAAGCGTAGTGTAGCGTAGCCTCTGTTAGGGTGTTGTTTGATACTGAACGTACATGTTACATTGATTATTGTTATTACTCGTGGGGAGAAGCGATCCCATTGGTCAATAGTTCAATTCCCCTCCTGTTTGTTTAATGCGCATCTAGCCTATGAACTTGAACAAGTACAACTAAGCTCCGAGTTCCACCCCAGCTCAGACTATCTACAACTGAAGAGTTTACTCCAAGAAGAAACCGCGGTCTTGGTGTGACAGTTTTGGGAAGAGCAACTCCCAAATATATACACTCAGGATACGGTCCTCGAGATCAGAATGACCGAGGTTTACCTCAAAGTGAGCCGAGATCTTAATGAAGGTTGCGAGTCGCAACCTAACCACACAGCGTTCTCCCTAAATACAGCTTTGAATAATGTAGCTTTGTAAAGTTCACCATAACCACAGGTCAAATATGTTCACAAATTATTGAAACTATTCTGCTGTCGGAAAGTATCTCGTTAACCTCGGCTTGAATAATTATACCACGGATTCTAAGTCGAGGATTTGGCGCAACAGACGACACGGAAACGGAGACAGCATGCATTTTGACGTTTGTTATTTGGAGGGTAACTTAAATTTACACATTGTATGATTGGATTGCGACGCAGAATCTCAATGTAGTGGACCGCGATTCCCATTGAAGTGATCCTTGGTCACTGCGATCACCAAGACCGTAGCGAAAGCAGATGGAAATTAGGCGTTGCCCACCTAAAAACAATGCACAAACCCGAAGAATTTCAATGTCAACTTATCTCAGGAATTGTATATTTCAGGCTTAGGACCTATAACATTAAAACAGTAGCTCAAACCTCCACTAGTTTTATACCGTGTCACGGCGGGCAACACTTGTCACAACGATGAATGAAGGTAAACTTTGGATTACACGTTGTGTGATTGGATTGTGACGCACACTCTCAATATGAATTGCAATTCACATTGAATTAAACCTTGGTCAATTCGATCACCGGTATCATAACTTCAGCAGACGAAAATCGGGTGTTGCACTTGGAAACGCACTGCAATACGCATTGGTGTTACTTATGAGTAGAAGGATTTTAGCGAGTATTTTTGTTCGTCGCAGTCAGTTGACAATTCGGATAAGTCAACTACCTATCCGGAAAAGCACCAGACGGCCGTTTCGCCCTATTGGGGCTTGTCAGTGGTGCGCCTCCTTCGGTCCTCTAGTGAGGATCGAACCCATGACTGCTAGTGGCTTGTGCCAACTAGCCCACTGCTTATGCAACTGAGCTGGGGATGGGTCGGGCTATATCGCAGTTAACTAACAATTCGTGGTGGTCGGCTACCGTCCTCCATGGCTCAGTTGTGCAATGAGCAATATGAACGTTATAGCAAAAGTTTAGTTATTTTTGGAACACCTCGTATATAGCGTTGTTCTTTCGTCTACTTGATGAATCAGCTATGCACTTACTTGTTCATTGTGAATGGAATTGCTGTTATTAGTGTATATTTCCCAAATACTGTGTTTGCGGAAGTTAACTTCAGTAGGCAAAATTCCATGAGCCAAATGTAAGTTCGGGTTTGTCTCTGCAGGGGATACTACTTAAAATACTGAAATTCTTGGCCTAGGAGATTCACGAAAGTGCGATAAGTGCAGCGTGACAGAATACAAGCACTGCTGAATTTAACAAGCAAGCATTTGAAATAAGTGGAGTCACATCATTAGGGTAACGTAAAATGAAAATCGTCTAGCATTGGTGCATTTTTCATACACACGGAATCAACACGCTAATCCGTGATTTAATGTGACACCAAGTTAGTTTTCTGGGGTGATAAGTTTATAGCTATTTCCATCGATCCTATGTAGAAGACGGTCTGATAAAGAGCTTTCTTAGGATGTGAGAAAGGGTTCTTGCCTTTTTTGGTTAGGCTCAACAGCAGGCAGCAGGATTTTCAACACTATAATGGCACATCTAAAAATAATTACAGTTTGGTTGAAATGTTGCAGATTATATGCTTAACGCCGATTATGAATGCATCGGGATAGTTTAGTTAAATGACTTTTTCCAGGACAGACATGATGCAGACGTATGCAGAGAATAAGAATTGCCGCACCATATATTCTCTTAGGGAAACTGAATTTGTGACAAATGTCGAAATAGGTTTGATCCCAATGCAGATGACCTAAGTACGTCTAAATAAATAATCGTGCAGTCAAAATACTAGGGAATGTTTATACCAGAAATCTACACATGTGGCAACATCGATACACAGTAAACATGGACGATATATGGTTGGAGACATAGTGAGCGGTTAATCCATGGCAAATGTAAAACATGAGAATTGTGACGACAGGTATCAGTTCAAATTCAAGTTCAAGCGGGACTGGAACGACAGTATTATCCCGTGAGTGTTCCACCCTCAGCAGGTCGTTGAACCAGGTTTAGCCCAACTTTGATAGACTGATGGAGCTAAAACAAAGACCGCAGCTTACACTGTGCAACCAATTAATGCCCACATAACCTGCCGTAGTAGTCATAACTGGGCAGGTTCCCTGCAGAAAGAATGAGATAAAATTAAGCCCAGAAGGCAAAAATGGAAAGTGAAAAGCGCTAAGCAAGTAGAATAGCAAGATAT
>CALYDF020001196.1:0-19528 GCA_944474145.2 Dicrocoelium dendriticum
CAGCCTGGTTTACACGGTTGCAGCCTACAAGTTTTGGACCGTTCCGTTTGTCACTCTCATCCGTGGCTGCCTTCTTGTGTGGTTTTCTGAGTGCAATTAAACAGCTTTATTCCAAGACTGGGGTGACCCACAGTTATCCCACCATGCGATTAGGGCTAAGTTAGCAATAATAGTGTACAAGGCGGAGGCCGATTAAAGTAGTTCTGAACTGGGCACAGTGATTGCACTCTATCACAAAACTAGCAGCACAAATCCCGGGCCGGGGTTCTGCTACAAATTCGGAGACTGCGCATACAATGTCTGCCGTGTTTGCACAATTCTAACTTCAAACACAACCATGTGCAAATAATTAATAATTTTGAACTAATTAAAGGTTCCTTCACAAAGCAAGATGTATGATACAATGTACTTAGAGAGATTAATCACGTATCCTTAGTTAAGTTGAATTTCATAAAAAGGTTGCTTTCCCGTTTGCTACTACATGCATTAACATTTCGTTATCTGAGTTGTTGCATTTGGAGCTTCTGGCGCAATGATTACCATGTGGTATTCTCTGCCAAGTCGTTCCGAGATCACGCTTGTTTCACTTTGCGCAACTTCAACACAACAAAATGCATCCAGTTTGGCATTCAGTGATTACCTCTCCTGGTGTCTTTCTCCTCGGTCCGTTGAAAGTGGGGAGGGTGATTTCCAGTCTCGACTAAGACTGCTAGTACTTCGAGCACCGTAGACTGAGCTAGACAACGAACAACTGGCCAGTGGCAAAAGAGCAGTAATGCACAACAGTTCGACAGGATTATTTAAACTCAGCTATTGCGCGTACTTTTGTCAACTTTTTACATGCACTTAGCGGATTGGATACAGTATAGACAGAAATAAACAGGAAGTATTATGCACCAAGTACATTCATATAGCCACTACGTGGTTTATAATTTATCGCTGTACACACTATCAAGTAAGCATAACAAATGATGCTGACACTAAGCAACCGTTACCATGCAACCGAATTTACAGTTCAGAACAAATCTTACAACGCTTTCCAATGTTAGATGTTCGCTTAAAAGAAACCGAAATGGCTCACAACACTAAGTTTAACACTTATTGTCCTGTGTATTACAAACGAGCTCCGTTTCGTACTATCGTTGCGGTAGCTTGCCAGCTATGCTCTGAGGAAGCAAATGCATGTGGGCTGCAACGTGGCTCCTCTACATAATGCGAAAATGGACGTCCGGAGAAATTCCTAGCAAAGCAATAAGACGGGAACGCAAAAGCCGGAAACAAACGGGTGTCCGTTTTCCCTAAGTAAAGTGTTCTAAAGGATTCCATTCAAAGGAGGCTAAAATGTCAGAAGCTTCAGATACCGCCTCCGTCAATTGATAACACAGTTATTACGCTGCTGCGTAATTGGTTTGGCACCAATTGATGTGGCTGTTTAAATCTACCTAGGAAATGTCAAAGACTAACTATTCACCATAGGTGCTGCTTGCGTATTGTGCTGTTACAGGCACTGTAAATGTATTGTAAGCATGCGTTGTAGAGCCACTGTCATCGTCTAAGGATGTTTCAAGATCTCGCTGCTTCTTGATGACAACATGCATTGGCGTTGCTTGCACGTCGGCAGCAATGTGTGTCACCGCATGGAAACAGGTCTGATTGCTTAGCTGCCTGTAATCTTTGTCTATATCAAGGTTAGCTTGCGCGGATCTCACTGTAAATTAGTCAAAACAAGCTGCAGAGACGTCGGTAAATGAGCGAAGGGCATGTGGCCTTTTCCGCATGCGACTGAATTATGTGGGTGAACTACGTGCAGTGCCACCATTTTTGCTCCGGCCGTGCTGGGTTCGGCGATGGTGTTGCATTTGGCAATATGACAATTTTTGTAGCAAAGTGATGGGTTTCGTTGTCGAAAGATGCGCTTGACGTAGTCTTGAGGCTAGCAGTCGAGGCTTTGGACAAAATAGAGAGGTTCCACCTGCATTCATAATTGTTTATATGGTTTCTATTTGTGAACCGCTTGAGACTTCCAGACTAGTGTGAATCACCGGCCTGGAGTACAAGTGTTCAAGTCATGCGTTGTTATTTGTATTCCATTAGTAGACAAATAGGCTGCGATCCGCCAGATCTTTATTTCAGCGGAGGTTTGGTTCATCATGACTTGCAGGGCTTGGCTGGTAGTACTTTTATCAATACGTCGCCACTTTTAATAAATACCGTGGTAGGCACAGCGTCATTGAACTGACGGAGCACAGGACAACTGTGGTGCTAGTCATGTAAGCGTAAGAAGTCATCTTTATTCTTCTTTGCTTCAGCTCATTCGGAGTGCAACGAAAATGATCCGGCACGTGGGTATAGGTTCAGCAGGCATATCGGCGCACATATTCCATGTCTTCGGTTTCACACTTGATGTAAACGGATACAGTGCCATGACGAGACAAGATGATGGAAGGAGTTCGTGCGGCTGATTTAATGGAGTTGAGCCAGGCGATAAGGTAGTATAATCTTCTCAATATATGTACGTATATAAATGGAACCGTGTGCATTCAAACTCAATACATACGCGACAGGTGCCAAATATATGCACCCGTAATTTCTCAAATTCGTCACATGAACATATAAGCACTGCGCCAAGTCAACTGCATTGTATCCTTGATACATCAGCCTCTCCTTTCACAAGGTGTACCGGCGACCGCGGACGGCACACGACTCTTGCCCGCGAAGTTATTAGCAATGGCGTCGTTCCCAGTGCTCCCACACCTATTTACCGCTTATATACTCTGCGATTACAACAACCCACACAACAGTGACGCGAACACTGATTCTGCCATTTATGGTACGCCTTCATTATTTTTGATTAACGCAGATGGATCATCAATAAACGGCATTTCTAAGAATGTATGCACATTTAAACCAGCTGCAAGCATCCCTCGTCCCCGCATCATGGTACCTTGCTGATAGGTTACACTGTAACCCAATTACCCACCTTTAACACCGTTGCGCAAAAATTGCTGTTAAAGAAAAGGTGTAGAATGCTTCATGGAACTATATTCCATATATACAGCTTACGGTTTAAGCATCCACCACTGGCGGATGTCTCTGTTTTTCTATGGTTCTCCGTCTCGGGGGCCAAAGTTTACTTGCATCTATCGAAAACCCGCCAAACTAATCAACCACGAATGTATTCCGTATCACCTCCACTTTTGATTTTGCATCGGAATTCACACACAAACATAGGACAGTGGTGGTTGCTTTCAACCTGCCGATGATATATTGATCTTCCCAGCCCTTTTTGTCAATACACGGAGCATCCATTTATTCAGTCAGAGTTTGTTGAACAGTGTAGGTTAATATACCAGCTAGATTGCAGAACACATTAGATGTGATGTTTACATTGCGTATGGCGAATGTACAGCCAGACGCTTTAAATACCATCCCTAGCAGCGACAGCAACATGATACTGATAACCTTCACCGTTAAACTGGCCACCAAGTAAGTACCTCCTCCAGCCTCAGTATTAATTTAGTTCCCTTCCTTCAAATAATTTGGCCCTGTGAGTAAAATGCTACTTTCGCTACAACAGTGCATGCACAACCTTAGAACACTTCTATCATTAGATAAAGCAAGCCATACCCCACGTTGCTGCGCAAGAAAAACAAAACAGAAATGTTTAGAAAGTTGTAGCTGAACGTTCGATAAGTCCGAGACCTAGCAAACTGATGGCGCGCTAACAAAGCACAGAATATTTTACAAGGATCCTACAGATGCAGCGACTCATATCTGAAGGCAAGCAATTACAATTGATGGAGAGAACACATAAAGATCAAGCAACGATACTAATGATATGTAAAGCAAAAGAGCTGGTCAGATTTCTTCGTCGAAGAAACGACACACGCTTTTCATTGATCACTAAACTGGTGGACGATATCCAGGCGCCAACCTTGTAATATGCAGCTCAATCTTCTCGCCTTACATAACCATTGACACTAGCGCTATAATTACACTAAGGATCCATCTAGAGTGATATTGCTCGCTGCGAAATCCGCCAAGCCATGCATTCCATTCAACCGTGTTCCATTCTGGAAGCTGATGGCATCCCCTATCCGCCTTGAAACTGGGAGAGCCAGATATGTCACTGCACCTTTTATATATGTTTGCCGTTTCACTCGGATCCAAGTACTTTGGATAGCAATGAAGAACTTCATTTGTCAACTTCCGCCACAAGGGCTGCGCAGAACAGGATTTTGACAATTACAGGCCTAGCGCTATCACTTCTAACCCAGCCGGATTTTTTAGTGAAATTGTTGAAATCAGAGGAAATCCATCAACTCACTGGAGCTGATCGACATGTCCTAAAGTGCTTTCCTTGACTAACGATCCTACACATCCTGTAAGCTCAAGTAACTGAACTACATACCGGAATCCATTGACTCACAAAATGTAAGGTGAGTTCTAAGCCAATAAAAGCAGAAAACATTTGATCTGGTGCCTCTCAAACGGTTACCGATTCAGATGGATCTCTTTGAAACCCGAACAAATTAATAGTTTGGTTATCTTCATACATGAACGATCCCACTAAAGTAATTACATTACTCGACTATTGCTCATCCCGACGTCCAATTACCAGCGATGTTAAACAGGAATTTGTGCATGTTACATTGATTTCTTTGTGTCAGTTGTAGTAGTTTGGTAACGAAGATGTCGTGCCGTTTTTATTTGTTAAGTATATAACGTTTGTCCACAAGTAGCAATAGGCAAGGCTTCCTAATATACCAGTACTCCTTCAAGAATACAGTCATTCGCTTGAGACTTAGAGCGATAGGTGGATGACGACATCTTAAACACAACAGTCAAGTATCATATGTCGCAGTGCCTTGACACCCGAAGTATCTATCACACGTAACAGCGAACGCAGCCGTGTAAAACGGTGTACCCGTGAACTTGGAATCAAATATTCTTGTACCGTCTTGTTTTTATAGCAGATTGAGTACCAGATAGCACGAGCCAGACAATCCCTCGCTAACATCTCTCAGAATCTGCAGACAATCACAGCTACAATTAAGCTATTTAAAATCCCTAATCATCCCATCCTGGATTATCGCAGTAAAATCTGAGGCAATATAAGCAAATTAGCAGAACATCAATAGAAAGCATTCAAATGTCATTTACTAAGCCCGTATTGGGAAGAAATTCATCGTTAACCCTTAGGAGCGATGCCAGCAACTCCATCTTATTTGGCTGCAAAGACTAAAAGATAATTGAGACTGATACACACTCTGATTCATGGCACAACCCATTGCAGTAACTTTACCTTGGCATTGAAGCACAATTACACGTGAGATCTAGATAACAAAGACTACCGTTATTATAACACGATTTAGGACAAATTTGCGGTTCAACTTTCGTCTTACCACTTATGCCTCTCTGTGGAATCAGCTGCCATTCACCAGCAGGTTGTGTGAGGTTGTACGGTTCTTTTGCAGTAAGTTGGGAATCTACCTTTACCTAGATTCCATTTTGCCACTCTTACGTGGGTAAGTTTATTGTTACATCCATTCAACAAAAGCGCAGATAACGTCAAATGAATGTAATATCACCATTTCACGCAAAGTAATTAGTCCTCACTGTCTACAATATACTCAAACTGCAAAGTTGCCTCCTACAATCGCATAAGATAAACATGTGGCAAATACCATGCTAGGAATGTAGACAAATATAAGAAGCTTACTTGATACACTTTTGTAAGAGCATGACAGCACCTGTCCGTGTATGTTCTGTGCTAAATATTGTTGCTTAGTTGCTTATAAATATGCACATTATTATTGGTAGTAGTAACAGTATTTGTATGAATAGAATCGTAATGCGGTAGATTGTTTCTACCAAGTGCAATACTAACCTGGAGCCTAAATGTGCTACTCGTACTGAACACCTTGGATCGAGCACATATTGTGCACTCGAGACGTTACAGACTGCTCGGACAACCTCTGAAAATTTGACACAGGGACACCAGCTACCGGTTCGGTCAGCATACGGGCAATTGTAACTTTCTCGACAAAAGATCTGTTAAAAGAGTGTCGAGGGAGTACGTTCAACACCTCATCCTAAGTTGACCACCTACAGTCAGGCGTACTGTTGACGACCTCTAGCACTGACACTCTCATCCCTGTCTGTCTTCCGTTAACACCAATGTGTCAACATACTCCGGTGCCTATATTCCCCATAGACGCTTACATCTAGCTCTGTGTTACAACCAGGGAGTCCCATTGGATAATATCTAATGACCAAGGAGAGTGTCGCTGATGGTGCGTGCATTTAGCCCCTCAGGGAGAGAGTGAATTTATACGCGCGTGAGCTTGAATGTGCGAACCTTTAGTTTGATTGTTTAACAAGCTAACCTATCAGCACTATGCGTGAAGTTGCCTATAAAGTGGTATGGATTATTTTTTGATTTATATGTCACCTTTCTTTTCGTACATAAGCATTTGGCTGTCCGTGACGCCCCTCACGTAAAACTGGACGTGTCCGCTTTCCACCACGTTAACCTTAAGTTTCTATTTACCCATTGCTTTATTGCACCTTCGCTACCCTCTTTACTTGCTCAACCTTATAAATTAATACATTCTTCCTTCACGTTTGTCTGTCTCCGAATCAGTTCAGTTTTTCTCCACTTTTCGTTACTCTGTTGGCTTTCATAACATTAAAAGCCTCACTTTTCTCCCCTGCTTCTATAATCTTTTGTGAGACTGCGGCTATACACATCCGACTACATGGCTTATTAGAATTTAACGTTGCCCACAACTATATCTGCCCTCCATACCCGGTTCTCACGTCAATCCACTCTCATATTCTTCGCTCTATTGCCAGCTTTCGTACATCACTGTCTTCCTTACAAAAATCTGTGCAGCATTTGCGTCAGACAGCACAACTGATTTGAATGGAACGTTACTGCCTGCTTATACTCTTTGCCACTTGACTACATTTACCTGTTATTCGCACTCCACTCTCTTTCTTATCCTGCCATTAATCTTTCCTTGAATTGCTACATCGCATTTGTTCTACCTTGACCTTTCTTTTGACTTAAAGACATCTGACATTTTATGCTGCCTTACTATACTTAATATACGTTTACAGGTCTTTTAGTTACTTCTTATTCGCATCCACTTACCATTCTGAACGTTGCTGTATGAGCTCGTTCCTCTCCGTCTTAATGTCACTCCACTAAGCGTGTCGTCTCTTAATGCTTCATACCAACTTAGTCTAAATAGACCCGTCGTTTCTGTTTTCTGCTGGACCCTAAACCATTGCCTTTTAACTGTCTCCGGATTACCCATTGCAATACTATATTTCAGTTAGTGCTCTTCAGATGTTGCTGCTCTTCGCCTCGTGTTTGCATTTGCTTTACTTTTATGGACATTGCTGTGTGGGCTGGCTTCTTTCCTTAATAATTCGACTTCTTTCTGGATAACGACCCCCAAAGCCCGGCACAGCGTTAGTATTCTGTCCCGTCTCTTACGTTTCTAAAAGTTATCAGGTTATGAAAGTATGAGCGCATCAGCGTCGTCAGTCTCCTACCCTAGGTACCGCGCTTCTGTTCGTACCCATCCGTACTTCACCGATGCTTTGTATTACACTTTCCTCTTTGGACGCTGCTGTACGGATTGACTGCTACAATCTATCCGTATCAATTCATTTGGCTTTAGCTTCACGTAAGCTGCCTTCACTTTTTGACGGCTCTTATAACTGCTACTTGATCCCATCGTCCAGCCTTTATCTTTGCAATTAGCGAATATCCGTACTTTTTGCTGAGCAAGTGGACAAGCTTGTCTCTTTCTGGAGCACGCGCTCCGCAGTACCATCTGTTCGCGCTGTAGTTTTAGCTTGAGCTACACCCGAGACGTGATTTATGAACGTACTGGTAAATTACATACCTTAAACAAGATTACATAAGCGACCTAACACCACGTAGTTAGGCACCAGAGAATGCCATTAGTCTTTGCATGGGGCATATCGATCTGATCCTGCTGGTATGTTTGCTTGGCTGCTACTTGTTTGTGGCCCGTTTATCCCGAGATATTCAAGTTACGTCGGATCTTCATCTGGCATTGGTTGATCCATCCTCAACCCCAGCTGATGTAAAACACTTGAAATCTTCCCATGGTTTTCAAGAACAAATCCTCCAATTGGCGATTCCATTTTTATTACAATAGAGTATCTTCTTACCATGCATGAGGGGCGCCGCTTGCACGGCGTCTAAACAATCACAGTGGGACAACTTATTTACCCGGACTTGTCTTTACATATATCTCTTGTTCTACTCTGGATAACGGGTTGTTCTGTCTCGAATATTTTAAACTAACATGAATAGCTGCTGAATTTCACTGACCTTGGAGCAATTGCGTTCAGTGGCTTTTATGTCTGCAAGCACATGTTGATATTCCATTTGCCCGTACCTTTTCTGATGTAATATTGCTGAACCAACATTTGACCACGAAACAATTTCTCTTAACAAAAACTTAATCGTTGAGGATTTCTAATCACTTTCGGTGAACAACTATATTTTTACTTGGCTTGAATACCGGCGTTAGGTTTTATAATCCTTACAATTAAACTTAAGGTCTGTAAACAATTTGTGGAAACTACTTGCGGATCCCGCATTGGAACTCGGAATGGCATTTCCACCTGAGCTTTGACAAATTTAGTCACGAGGAAAAAGTGTACTTGACAAGTCTAGTGTAGGTAGCTGGACACGAAGTATTCACAAACCGGGCAAGTAAAACCACAAAAGATGAGGCCAAACCACCAACTTTTCACACGACTTTAACAAATTGCATTTTTCCACCGGCTTCAGCGACTAATGGCGGAGAGTGACTAAGCCTTTCTGTCTGCCAAGTTAGCAATTTGGGCGTCTCACTACCAAGAATAAACGAGTGAACGTTCTGTCTGTAAGCTGCATTGCTATTATGCATTTCACTTTCAAACGGATGGATGGCATTGTTCCTGGTCGTTTCTGGTTTTCGCCTAGCAAGAAAACGCCCCATAAAATCGCACAACTCTCCGTATAACAACACTACGACGTGGCTGACGTGACTCGCCATTGAACCGCGTCACAGCCCACTGGCAAGTTAACCAGAGCTACATTTCTTTGTTCGCTACGTACACCAAAAGGAAGCTACCATTTCTGTGGTTTTTATCACCACTCCACTTATTGCGTGTATTTGCTGCTCCACACATTACACACTCCCGAACCCAGACTATCTCCACCTTTCTAACGAATTTGTTCTGCACTAGTATATTATCTCTTTCCGGACATTTACACATTTTGCTTTCTGCCCAGTTTATGCAAATTAACATGCGTATTGCAGAGCACACTTACATGTTATGTTTAAATCACGCCTGATTTGTGTGCCTAGAAAATTTCTAGGATAAGTTACATTTAGTTATGAAGCAAATGAATATGTCCTAGTACATAGCGCTACGTCGTGCAAGGTACTTGTGTCTAGCTACTTGCTCGAGGGAAGCGCAAAAACAGCGATATAAAATGTTAATAAATCAATTGTTTGCTTCTCGATGAAATATTACACTCCAGCACATGCATGATCAACTGGTTGACAGAGCCACTGAAACATTATAAGCATATGCATACCAAACGTCAGAAGTAAATGTTGTACTTTGACCCCACGGTTATTTGGCAGTTGTCCAGAGGTAAAATGTGATAATTTTCGTTTTTACCTTATTTTTAATCAAATGTCAGAACCATTGCAATGTAGTTTCACTGGTTGTACCCTTTTGATCAGATTTTCACTTATGTTTTCGCTGTGTCGAGAATAAACCATTTATTTCTTTCTTTCTACGTGGCTCTAATTATTGTTCCTATTTTCGCATAAGAACGTCGCCATTTATTGAAGACGAAGTTGGGTAAACCTGTGGCTATAGCGCTCAATCGCGATTGTAAGGAAGCCGTCTTGGCTTCTTAGCAGAGTTGAGATAGAGGCGTTTGTGTGGAAGAAAACGATTAGTGCAGTACGATCATATACAACAATTTTGGAAAGCATACAGCAATTTAATGCTAGAAAATATGAATCTGTCAGAGGCTACGGCGCTGCATTGTGCAGGATAATTTGCGTTCATAGCTAGATGAGGAAAATGAGCTGCACAGCATGCTTAGTGGATGTTTAATAGTGAAGTTGTGCACTTAATTACAGCAGGGTGCCAAACGAGTTGCAGCAATAGTAGTGTAAGTGAACGTGGACAAATACAATCCTAAGGCGCTGTTTCGTGCAAGTAATTATTCATTTGATACTCGGCATGAGGGTTAAGGCAGCTTGCGTAGTGGAGGGCTGCCGAACAAGCTGAACGGTGAACATAAGTCAGGTAGCTGCGTCAAAATAACATAATATAGCTTTTCGTGTCCGTTTTTCAATAAACGCTTTCATACTTGGCTTTATCTTTATTTACTTACAGGAGTGGTTATCGTTAGTTTCTCTTAAGGTTTACGCGGCATCAAACGATACTAGCAGATGCCCTTGTGGTTAAGTGTAGCTTTATCCACATGTGGACGCACTTACTTGCTGATCGTTGAAGGTGGGATGGTACTGCAACGTATGGCAGCCTGAGTATGTCCATACAAACGTGTCCCGATCATACGACAATCAAAGGTAAGTTTTCTTGCATTTGTACGGCTTATACGGTTTCAACCATGAACTTGTGAACAGCCTTTGATTGTCAGTTGTACAATTGTCATAAAACGTCTGTATAGCTACAGTTCACAGATAATACATACATTGGCGTGCCTCGCGTAGTTGGGAATAATTGTTTCATTAGTTAGTTAGGGATTTATGCTGCTGTGTGCGACTGGGAGTGTGAAGGAAGATAGCTTATTGCAGAGATGGTCGTTGGTTATAATCTATACTTAAGATGAGTCTTAATATATCCTCGGAAGGTTTTCAGATATGATGCTACATAAAGACAAGTTTGTGTTTTTACCTAAGAAGCCACAAAGGTTATGACTCATGAAACTTGCAACGTCCACCATGCAAAGGACTCAAGTTGCCCAATAGGCTTTTGGTAAGCAAGCTGTGGACTCTTTTGAGGGTTAATCCGTCACTTTTACGTAAGTTGTATGGTCCATTTGGCCGTAATCATGCAGACGGTGAGCAGAGATTTTGCAAAGCATGAACTAGTATTCGGTGCTTACTATAGATTTAATTTGTGAGCAATGCTAGGACGAGGTTTTGCTGAGCAGTCACCGATTTGCTCAGCAACATTGAGCGTGCCATGGTAAAGGATTGTGTGATCCTGTAATGTGAGGTGGTTGGATAGCGGTGAGCAGTTGGTTGTTAGGGCGTTAGATGGTCGAATAAAAAGGTTGATTATAATGCTGCATTTGGCAGGCGCAATTTCAGGTTCCACACGTTGGTTCGTGTCTAGAGAGTTTTGAGGTTGATTTGAAAATTTCTAACTCAAAAGTGCATTTCTGTTAGCTGGAAGGAGTGCACAATTATAATGTGGCTTGAGAAGAAGTATGGTTTTCGTTATTCGTTGGTCTGGAAAACGTCAATAATATTCAGCAGAAACAGAAGTGTGCCTAATACACTATCATGAAACTCCCACTTGTTATTGGTCGCGGAAGCGTCTCCTAATTCACCAAATTCACTGCTTGGATTCTGAAGTTATGGTAGGTGCGGAAACAAGACAGGAGTTTGTTCGTGATCCCGTATGAAGTACACTTGTGAAGCAGTTTTTGATGTGATACGCTATTAAAGGCTTTTCCCCTAACGAGGATGATGACTAGTGCTTGCCGGATGTCGATCTGCCGTGTCACGTAAAGGATGTAGTAGAACTGGAAAGTCTGCATTGAGTTGGATGGCCGAAATCCGTGCTGCCGTCTGTTAATGTGGTTACGATCCAGGATAAAGCGAACAGGCTTTTTACATTTTTTTCCACCACGCTGTAGGCGATGGGTTTGCGGCAGAAGCGGCGATAGTACACAGTGTTTTGTCTGTCGCCTTGTTTTGGGTTTGGCTCTGATAGTGAGGTAGTTGTAAATAATCGGAAAGTTACCATAGATCATGGAAGTTGTGGACAAGTTAATGTTCAGCGCAGGTTGCTTTGGCCTCATTGGACCTACACTGCAGTTTTGAGACTTTTAGCGCCTCGGTGCGTTGACGGTTTGCGTGATTTGATGAACCGAGTGATAGACGAAAGTTCAAAGATGCTGATGCCTAACTGGTCGTTGGTTAGCTTAGGCCTAGCAGTTAGTGGATGGTCGATGGGTTAAATGAATCACTCACGCAATTTTTATTCAGAATGTTTCAGTGTTCTGCGGAGTTACTGATAATGGCCCTGTCCAGCAGTCTCAGTGAGGTAACGTACGTAGGGGTACGATTGCTGCTGTACCTCAAAAACTTTGTTGGTATTTTGATTCTGTTGGTTGAATTGGGTGCAGCTTGTTCGTCCGCTAGCCGCGCTGTAGACTAGTAATTACATCACCCAATTGGCGTTAGATTCACGTGAATAACAGGGTGGAAATCGCTGGTCGTTGCGTACTTGCGATGCCTTTTCTTAATTCAGTTAATATTCTTGTAGATGCAGCTATTCTATATGTTTGCTTCCGTCGCTTTTTACGCATGAATGGGTCAGTCACGGCAAAAATTCTTTAATATTAGCGTATAGTTCGTGAGTGGCTGAGTCAACGTCGTTTGTCAGGAAGAAGCTCTCCCTATGAGCTGACCGCATAAGTAGAGAGAATATCTCGCCGCTGATAAGGTTAAATAATCATGGGTATGCAACTAAACCGAAGGCAATGCTTTGTGAGGTTGGAACCGCTAAACGAAGATGGAATACTTTAAGGTCACAGTCAGTGACATGGTCTAATACGGTAGATAATTCATTGGGAATGCTATAAGTAAAGCTAAATCCAACGTATTAGAATGTTTGCTAAATGCTGAACGCGTTGAGATCACTTATGGACGAATGTATGTTCATTAAGGTCCTGTATTTGGTGTTACTGTGTGATCTTAAACGCAACGTTTGGTATGTTATATTTCACACATACTACGTTGTGGCGGGGATGCATAAATAGAACAACTGTGAGAAGTTTGATTATTTCTGTGCTTTTTCTGTTGGAGTCTTGGGTGGTGCGAAATACAACCAATGAGTAGGTCAAATGACCCCCGCTGATCTAAACTCAAACAGAGTCTTCAGGGTCGCCAAGTTTTATCAGTCCAAGTGGTGACAGGCATTTATCCTCACTTTGATTGTTGCGTCCGCATCTAACATGGTGTAGCCCGGAATATAAAGTGTGTCTTCAGATGCTATTGAATTAGAACACGTTCAGGTAATTGACACGATTTTTGGAATGGAAAGAAGAATATAGATAGCTATAAAATGTATTTTGTACATGATGGCTCTAGCGTTGCTAAGTAGCTGGCTGTATTGTCCGTTTGTTGCCGATACTTCTGGTTTCAAGACTAGCTTGTCACTTTAGAAGTTGGGTGTACCTATTGTGATAGATCATTCAGTTATGAGATACAGGCTGCAAGACCGGCCGCAAGTCTATTCGCTGATGGTCATGTCTGGGTCATTAAATCTTGTCGGTAGTTGTATCCATTGTTAGAGCTGAAGGGAAGTAATAGACGGGGTGTTATTAGTTGGTAAGTCGAGTTGCAGGCTAACGATCTCATGGAGAATTTCTGGGTTGCAGTGAGTGATTAGTCTACAAATTAAATCGCGTGGACTTAGTTCTGCCAATCCAGCGCTGCTTGCTAACACCCTGGTAGCTCTTCTAGGTTCAGATGAAATGACGTGTGCAATATAGCGAGCCTGGTTGCTCTCTGAATGGGCGGCGGTGGACCAAGCCTAGTTTCATACCATAGAAAAGAGCACTTAATTGTATTGTGAATTTGACCATTCTAGTAGTGGATGGGTAACTAAACTAAATCAACATTGACAGCAAGACAGTCTCGTCCACATATTTGTGTGTGTCATCTAGGCGCCAGTAGGGTTTGACAATGACGGCTTTATAACGTCTTGTTCCCAGAATGTCAGCAAAACTACGATGAGCGTCGTCTGGATTATCAACTGAATGCGAACATCTAGAAGTATCAACATTTTTGGCAACATTTAGGCTAGCCAGCGGTATGACAAGCTGAATTTTTCCGTTACGCAGGATATTACCGCATGTTTGGTGAGGGATTCATGCAGCCTCCATTCGTAGTCGTTAGGTCCGCAAACTTGTGCTAGGGGTTGTTAGTATGTTGTTGGCTATGAAAATAGGTTTCATAACAGGAGTTTGTATGCATTGTTTACAACTTGTGGATGAAGAATAGGCAAAGTCAGAGTGGACTGTGACATTTGGTGATCGCAGTTAGACTGCACTGTTTACCTGATTATTCGCCACAGTACGAGTAGAATCATCTGGGTCGTCAAGTAATTACAAACGCCGAGTCATTTTAGCCAATTCAGTTACAGCGGTTTGTGAATCGTAAGGACATTGGTAGGCGGAACACTTACCATGCCAATTGACAAAATGGACACATGGGTTTTCACCAACTAGTTGTTCAACCATTCCATGTTCCATAGCTATAGGCCCTCCATAAAAGTGTTATGTAATTCGAAAGATCAATAACATGATTTAAATACTTTACGATATCATGGGTGGAAACAAAGGCCCGTTGCTTGGCTTGCAACGGTAAGCACAACACTGTCGTATGTCAAACTTTCTTGAGTGCTGGAGTGTTGACTCAGAGGAAATCAATAATGTAAAGAAAGGGAAGTTATTTGTGCCTTAATGCAAGTCATTTTGCCGCCTCCTTGCTTCGGGTGGAAGCTAGGATCAGTTAGGTTGCAGGACAGTCTTTAACCCATATCACACACAGAGCGCTATGATCAGTCATAGGAACATGGTCTATGTTGAACCGCCTCCGGGTCGAGACAGGAAGTTCGAGTTAGTTTAGTTCGCGCAAGACTAGAGAATCTTCTGTTAACGGTCGAGTCGTACGCTTTGTTGGATAGCGGAGTGGCTGTGACCTTCCTACTAGAGGATGTTTTGCTAGACGCCGGCAATGGATCTTCTCCAGTGCGGCTGGAAATTGCGACGAGGTTTGGCATGTGGCCAATTGAAGCTTGGTGTTCTGAGTTTAATATACGGTAGTTAGAGGGAGATAATTTGGTTCACATTGCCCGTGGGTCCAGCCTACGATAATTGGACCTTCAACAAATGGAAGGCTCTACTCAAACCGTAGCGCCTACTTAGCAGCACATGTAGCGTGTAAAATGTTTGGACTTGTCGGATAAGCGCGTGATGATCTTTATCGGATCAGACGTACCAGCTGCACGTTGGCAAATAGAACAACGCGTGGGGAGTAAAGTTAACATTCGACGTAAGAAGCCCACTAGGATGGACGATAACCGGACGAATAAGGTAAAAATATTGTTGCATAACTAATTAAATTATGTAAGGCCTGAACACTATGAGGGTGAATTCATTAGTGTCAGTCGTAATGATCCAGCGCTATTTATCGAGAACAATTGTGCATTGTCTGTCGCAAAATAGTCGGCGCGATTAGGGAAGGGCACTTCGGGATCGCCCTTCAATGGCACAGTCAGATCGCCCAAGTGCATAATATTTACAAAATGGC
The DNA here is from genome assembly GCA_944474145.2 of Dicrocoelium dendriticum. Taxonomy (NCBI): domain Eukaryota; kingdom Metazoa; phylum Platyhelminthes; class Trematoda; order Plagiorchiida; family Dicrocoeliidae; genus Dicrocoelium; species Dicrocoelium dendriticum. Next base: position 15,633 of record CALYDF020001196.1, read on the forward strand.
ATAGCAACGAACGACTGAATGAGTTTAAGAGGAAACCATTCCATTTACGGAGGATACAAGACTGTAGTCAAAAATCCGCTTGTAAATATATGCGCTTCAGTTCGCAGCCGACCAATTCGGTCCCGATTATGCACCACGATGTTAGTTACCGTGTTGAACATAAGGATGCCTAATAAGTTGCGATTGCTTATTGTTTGTACTGGATTCTGACGGACTCGCCCTAACTAAGCGTCTGTTAAAGGGTCCGGGCATCAATTTCATTTTTGTAGAGGGTCGTCTGCGTTTTAGAAACGAGAGAGTAGCTATAACGGCGGACAACAACACAATGTTCACGCAAATATAAGTCTCCACAGAGCCTGAGGTGAAGGAAGATACTCGCCTCTACGGATCCGGACGCCCAAAGTGAATCGATTGCTTTGCTCCTTCTGAAGTCCTCTGATAGTTCTCTGGATTTTGTGAGACGACCCGCACAGGATCACAGCTTGGAGAGCTGGGTAACCTGGGATTGTGATTAAAAGGAACCTTGTGTTAATTTATTGGCTTGTGTTATTGTGTAACTTGTAGACCTCCCGTTGGATCCCAGCGGTTTGAATATTGTTCGTTATGGCTCACCTAACAGAGTGAATGTATGGTTTAATACGTGGAGCAACGACCTAAGGTGTAAGTTTCTATTAACCCAGTGAAAACTGCATTAATGTCGATTAAGCCTGTAACTGGCCTGTCTGGTAAAATGGAGAAGACTTGACACACATGGATTAAGGGACTTAAAACTGTTGGACTATTAAAAGTCATCAGCTTCAATTTAAGGGACATCCGTTGTCGTATATTAATCCGTGATAATTAAGTGCATGCAGCTACCCTCAGGAAGTTGCGATAATCTAACGGTAGGTTGTGGTACCGGGTAACGGTCCGCAGGTGGAAAGTAGATCTTCGGATCTGCTTGTCCAGGGAGGATCACTGTGAGTTCAACAGGCCGATGTGAGAGGGTGTCGGCGTGCTTCTGTAAGTTCTGTACTCTCTCATAGTGGATGGTGGAGGCTAAAGAAGCCACTGTGAAGAACAAACGGTGGATCAATGCGAGGAATGTCCTTTGGATTTGCGGCAAAGTGTAGCTGGAAGAATTACTGTGCCGATTCTCAAGATTAGTATCTGGATTCACACCAAATAGTTGTTTACCCATTCCACGTTCTATAGCCATAGGCCCTCCATAAAAGTGTTATATGAGTGGAAAGATAAATAACACGAGTTAACTCATGACTGCTATTACCTATTCACCCATCCACTCTATAGTCCAAGTTTACGCTACATGCGAACCGATATAACGATTAAATAATTAGCCAGACACACGATGGAATCTCCCTCTACGTCGCCAAAACAGACGACTGTCATATTTGTTGATCAATAAACAATGAACAATGGTTTATCGTGGGATAACAGCAATTGCACGACACGTTCCGTATGACGGTTTGGGTAACTGCGATGAAGTGCATGTTTATGTGGATCCTCTGCTGAGAGTCTACTGAGATGTATGCGTTAATAAATAAAGTCAGTGGAATATAAAATCGAGTGAATGCATGCAGAAATACACGGGATGCAGTGGGCATTGATGCTAGTATTGAGAAAAGTAGATTTTGGTCGCTCATTTAAGCGCTACCTCCTTGGGCCTACGACACATAGATCTTGTAGCCCGCTATACTTGGCGTAATCCAAAATAACGTAATTTAGGTAATAAGGTGTTAAGAGTTAAGAGCAACAACCACATATTTTTGGGAATGTCCAAATTGGTAGAAGATACACCTCAGTCTGACTGTACGTTCCAAGGTTATCAAACGTGGAAGAAAAAGTAATTACATCATCTCTATAGACGGCTATATTGTTCTTACAATTTCAAGCGTTTACTTCTGAGCTGGGTGTTGTGGGTAGGTTTCAGCATATTGCAGCATATGTGGTGTGGGTCTCTCAGTATTTGGTACTTTAACCTGAGGGCTGCACGCAGCTTTCGTTAGACTCCGCTGAAAAATGCCAACAACTGCAGCCTCCGGTGATAGGTGAGATAGCGCAGGCCCTTTCCATTAGTGATCTTCGTTTTGTTGCCTTTAATGCCTCTAAGTCGCGCTTCAACCAAGGTATCCAAGCTTGTATGACGTAAGCAACGTGTGGACGAAGAAGAAGAAGAAGGGTGCAAAAATAAAAAAATTGATGGGTGAAATCTCCCGAATTCACTTTGCAGCAAGCCGAAGAGCTGGTTGCTTTTTTCAGCTTCCTCAGTCTGCTTTGTACCTTTGAGTTCACTCAATACGATCACATCCGTGTCAAGCTTCTGGGAGCTGGTTTGCCATCAGTCTACCCCAAGCAAATCCGTGTACTCATGTCCATAGCATACTTGCACTGTGCGACATGTGTCCACGGTGAATGGTAGGTAGTTCTGAACTGACCAGTTTGACTCCGTGTTAAGATCGCATTGGAGCATTTCGTGGTCGTGCGGTCGTCTGATCATTCACCATATATTGAGATCATCCGCGAAAAATAGAAAATCGCAAGCAAACGATCTTACCAAATCGGTCATGAACACCAAGAATAGATGAGGACTAGGCATTGAGCCTTGTGCTACACCACACTCGACAACAATTGTATCGGACAGAGATTCTCAGACTCTAAACTCCAACTGTCGTTCGTTTAGAAAATCGCTTAGCCAATTCAGGATTGGGTAGCCAACGATGCAGTTACGAAGCTTGCGGAGAATTTGATGGTCTAAGCGATCAAATGCTTGCGTTAAGTCTAGGTAGAGGACATCGACTGCTGCTCCATGCGCAGCGGTCACAGTCCAGCCTTTACGGAAGCGACGTCGCTATAGGGCTACTGGGTTGTGGCTTTCCAGACTTTATCAGCGCATCCGAGGTAATTGATTCCATAAAATAGGATAGTACGGGAAATAGAGTTATTGGACGGCAGTTGGTAGATTGCTCATGGCTACCATTACGGACAAGAGTGATGACTTGTCGCTTCCATGCCGGTGGAATATGCTTCTCCACTATACATCGCAGACCGAAGGCGGCTAGGTGTTCCATTAAATCCCTAGCTGCTGTCTGCAGAAGCTTCTATCTAAGGTTGTCGACTCCAGAAGAACTGTGGATACAAAAGTATAACAACGACTTTAACATTGCTTCCGCAGTGAATGGGGTGTTGTGTAAACGCAACTGTGAAGTACTAGCAACGATGAAATTGTTTCGGCTGGTTAAATGCTTGCAAGTTTAGTAGCACTAAAATGTAGTAGATCGACCGCTTCTATTGCTGACCGCATTCATCCATCAGCCGTGATCGGTGCTGGAATCCTGCACTCCTCCTTTCAAAGGCCATTAACTTGCTTGTGCGGAAGTTGGCGGTACCTACAGAGCTGCCACATTAACTCTCTGCTGATGTGTGATCTTGTCCTCAGGGATATCGTTAACTCAAAAGTTATTCTTTGTCACGTATACAGTCCAGACGTGGATATCCCGGGCAGTGTTTATGAGCTAGCCATGCCAAATCTCTAAGGTGCATACATTTACGTGTCCTGCTCCTCAGCATTGACTTCTATTTGTTTTTAGGTTGAAAGAACCTGTTCCGATGCGTTCGCTATCAGTGTGCTAAACGTCCTTGTGAACTTTTCTCAGAAAATGTCTGGGGGTACATTCGGTAAAGAAAATCCAAAGTATATACTTAACAAGCGAAGATAACACGTTATATACGTGACAGTATGCAATTTGTCATCCTTTTTCAGGATATTCCGCGTAGCATACACAGCTAAAGCATAGCGTCACATGGTCAAAACGACCCACTGGCGTGCTTGTAACTATCCCGTTGCACATACGTTCTTTGTTAGTGAGCAACGAGTGACTATCGAGTGCTTGTTAGGT
>CALYDF020001197.1:0-16316 GCA_944474145.2 Dicrocoelium dendriticum
CCTTGACCTCAACACTTCAACGAAGCGCAATATTCCCTTATCTGAAAATGGATGGATAATAATTACGCCGTCTTGGTACTTACGGGATGGACAAAACACTTATCTCTTATCTTGGATGAATGCCAATATATCAAGGCCTGAGCAACTGGGTTCAGATCGCCTCTTATTCACATAACTTATTCGGAGTTGCAGACATTATGTGTCAACTCGATCATTTCATCAAACCAGAGGGCATAATTTCCTGCACGTGCTATACAGGTAACTTGGAAATATCCAAACTCAATTCATTCACACACAACGTTCTCACTATGGCCACAACAAAGGTGTTCGGCCGTTTACACTACTTAACTTCTTTTCACTTACCACATGTGGAACTGCCCGCATTACTATTACCGTCCATATATTCGTGGATGCCAATGTCCCCAATCAAGTGAACTTACTCTGGGAGAATTTCCGGTTCATTATTCAGGACAATTCGCAGCTTTCTTGGGCCTTAACGGTTGCGTTTGGCCAATCTACTCTAATAGTTGGTTCAACAACGTATTACTGGCTACTCATCGGAGACACTACGCGGTTCTACCGATGACAAATACAAAACATGCCAGCCTGTTCGATTTTTGGTTTACCTACCCTACAAGCCATGCAATTTCGTCAAGAAGTGACAGGACCCATGAATAATACAGTCCCGCCCCATCGGCCAGCGAAAATTATGAGTTATCCTGACTGCGACCAACAGAACCAATAATCGGTCAATAAGAAGTATTGCCAATCGCAGCTTGTCGTTCGAATGCGTTGATGGCAGTGTTCCAGGACGTGGTGGGTTTTCGCCTGGCAAGCGTTCTCCCTATAAAACGCCACAAATATCCGTTTAACAACACTGCGACGTGGCGGAGGTGACTCGCCACTGAATATAGTCACTGCCGATAAGCTCACACAGACAAGCTGATCATGACTATATTCTACCATGATGGATACACCCCGATACTTTCTTAGCTGCATATTTCGTCGCCACGTCATCCACCATTGTTCTTTACGCTACAATCACATGAACCCAGCGTATCGTGTAATCGCGATTGAGCGTGTTCTTCACCAGCTCTTTTATAGTTGATCAGTCCTAGTTATGGATCGATACATGCCTGAATTGTTTCTGCACTTTATGCCAAAACGAATGTACCCACACGAACATGCCCGAACTCAAGGCAATGGGCTTTCTTCATTAGTAGTTCTGTCCTATTCGTTCAGTTTTAAATAGAAACGTATGAACAACCTCCGATTGTTACTGTTCCCATTGCCATGACATGTCTGTATAATTGAACTTATTTGATCTGGCCCTCTTGGGCGTGCCTCGCATATCCGAGAATAAATATTTATTTTTTCATGTATGTATTTACATATATGTAAATCTACGTATACAGCAAATTAAGGCGGATGCATGTATATATATATATATATATATATATATATATATATATATATATATGAGTCATCTAACTGACCATGTGCTAGACCCGCTGCCTTTCGGGTGTTCATTTATCGAAGGCTTTGGCTGAGGACCCGAGTCGTTCTCCTGTCAGGATTGGGCGCCCTGGCAGTATCCTAGTCCATCCTCTTCGGAGGTTAGGAAGTGGTCGATGGCCCACTTCCCGTAAAACCATCCATGAGAGACAACAGGTTACGGGTGATATTCTCAAAGCTCGATTGGCGTAGAGCACGAGTGCCACGCATTGTCTCTGACGGTGGGAGGACACCTCCGGGTGTTCAATGGTTTGCTACTGCCCGCCTCAATCCAGGCAGCCCCTGGTCAACTTGGTGCAAACCCGACAAAAACCCACCTGCGCCTGGCAGTGGTCGCAGGTGCGTATCCAATTACGGTCGCAAAACATATGATAACTGTTCCAGAACCACAATGGCTGCGTGTGACGGCCGTCAAGCAGATCCCAATCTGTCTCTGCAATCACATTCCCGAGCTGGATCTGCTCTCCACTGCCTTGTGGGTCAGGCTATTGACCCAAAGGCTCCGGGTGGAGTCCCTCAAACAAACCTCCGAAGCACAACGACCACCTCGCGTGCGATTGCCCACCAATGCAATCGTATGCCTCCACGCAAAGCACTCAGCATCGGGTGCTGGAACGTGCGCACACTACTGGACCGGAACTCGAGCAAGCGCCCGGAGCGACGCACTGCACTGGTCGCAATGAAGCTGGCGCGCTACCACATCGATATTGCGGCGCTCAGTGAAACTCGACTCGCTGAGCAAGGTAAGTTACATGAAGCAGGTGCTGGCTACACATTCTACTGGGTGGGGAACGCCGCCTCAGCACCACGTGAACATGGAGTCGGATTTGCAATATCCGACCGCCTGAATGGCCAGCTGGTGGGTGAACTAACGGGCATCAGCGCGCGGCTGATGACTGTTCGCCTACGACTCGGAAGAGGTAAGTTTGCTACTTTCATAAGCACGTACGGTCCGACCATGTGTTATCCTGATGACACTCGTGATCAGTTCTACACTGAGCTATCCTCCGTGATACGGTCTGTGCCGAAGAGCGACCGACTATTTCTGCTGGGTGATTTCAACGCGCGCGTTGAGCGTGATGCATCAGCGTGGACAGATGTTATCGGTGCGCATGGCATTGGTTCAGCGAATGCGAACGGTGACAGGCTGCTCTCACTGTGTGCCACTCACGGCCTGACGATAACGAACACTCGGTTTACACTGTGTGCGAGTGATATAGCAACTTGGACGCACCCACGGAGTGGTCACGCTCACCTGCTCGACTATGTCATCGTACGTCAGCGTGATATGCGTGAAGTGCGCATGACACGTGTACTGCGTGGAGCTGAGTGTGGCACTGAGCACAAATTGGTTCGGACCAAACTGTACATATATTTTCGTAAATCTATGTATTGCACTCCCGCCGTGAATCGGCGTAAATTTAACATTCTCTCTCTCGGTACGGTGGCGAAACGTACTGAGCTGGAGAAGGCGATGGCTGCACGCCTGTGTGGTGATGTGGACTGTATAGCCACGGTGGGCGACCTGTGGCACCACATTCGCGACCAGGTGACAGCTGCTGCGGAGGAGACCATGGGGCGCGCAAACTGTAAGCGGCCTGATTGGTTTGATGACAACAATGTGACGATTGACGCATTGGTGTCAGAGAAGAATTCAGCATTTGGTGCACATGTTACAGACCCCAGTGACTTGGGGAAGAAGAGTCAGTTTCGCAAACTTCGACGGCGACTGACCCGAGAGCTCCGTCGCATTAAAAATGCATGGTGGACGGAGAAGGCGAAGCAGATGGAATGCTACGCCTAACGCCGTCAACACAAGGAATTCTTTGACTCCTTGAAGGCGGTGTATGGACCGAGATTGGAGCCGCTGAGGACACTGATCGATGGTAGTTCAGGCGCTACCTGCACACAGACTGCAGACATAATGCAGATCTGGCGGAAACACTTTGACTGTCTCTTGAAAAACCTTTCAGAGATCGACTGGCATACTTTGAACGGCCTGAAGCAGCACGATGTGAAGGCGGATCTGGCGGATACGCCGACACTGGATGAGACGCAGAGAGCACTTGCTCAGCTGCGAAACGGCAAATGTGCCGGAGGTGACGGGATCCCACCTGAAGTATTGAAACACGGTGGACCGGCGTTGTTGACTGCGCTGCACCTTTTGGTGCAACGCGTGTGGATTGAGGAGGAGGTGCCTGCTGAGCTGAAGGATGCCCTTGTGTTACCACTGTACAAGGGCAAAGGTAGCAAGCAATGTTGCACGAATTATCGTGGCATCAACTTGCTGAGTTGTGTGGGCAAGGTGATTGCCCGAATCCTGCTCAATCGCCTCGTCAGTCAGGTTGTGGAACCTAACGTGGCGGAAGAGCAATGTGGATTCCGTTCGGGTCGCAGCACTATAGATATGGCGTTTGCGGCTCGTCAGTTGCAAGAGAAGTGCAGAGAACGACACCAGCCTTTGTACTCGCTTTTTGTTGATTTCACCATGGCATTTGATACGGTGAACCGCGAGGCACTGTGGCTGGTGTTGGGTAAGTTTGGTTGCCCGCGTAAGTTTGTAAGTTTAATTGAATGTCTGCACAGTGGTATGCGAGCGAGGGTGCAGCTGAGTGGAGAGACATCTGACGCATTTACAGTTGTCTCTGGTGTAAAGCAAGGCTGTGTGTTAGCTCCTGCCCTGTTTAATATCTATCTTCATGCAATGTTGTCTTGTGCTTTCGATGAGGCTTGTGCTTACGGTGTTCGTGTGGAGCACCGTATTGATGGTGGGTTGCAGAACATCCGTCGTTTCGGTGCGAGAACTCTAGGCTGTGAGACAACTATCCGTATGCTGCTGTTTGCTGACGACTGTGCGTTGTTTTCACACAACGCGGATGAGTTGCAGCACATGACTAGTGCTCCGGCTGCTACAGCGGCCAATTCCGGGCTCACCATCAACACAAGCAAAACTGTCTGTCTCTTTCAGCCTTCACCGGAGGTGCAATCTTCAATATTGCCGCAAATCAGCATTGGTGCTGAAGTATTGGAAACCACCTCCCGCTTTTGCTACCTTGGGAGTGTGATGTCGACTGATCAGAAGCTACACAGTGAGCTGCGTATTCGCGTGTCGAGGGCAGCAGCGGCATTCGGGAAGCTTGAGTACCGAGTGTGGAACAACCATCAGCTTAGCATTGGCACGAAGCTGATGGTGTACAAATCCATGGTACTGTCCGTTCTTCTATACGGCAGTGAAACGTGGACGATGTACCGGCGGGATGTGCGATATCTCGAGCGGTTTCATCAGCAGTGTCTGCGACGAATTTTGCGGATCGGCTGGGGCGCCAGAGTTGCAGACACGGAAGTGCTGCGCCGAAGTGGGATGTATGCAGTAGATGGCATACTTTTACTGCGGCACCTGAGATGGCTCGGTCATGTGAGCCGTATGGATTCGACGCGGATACCGAAACAACTCTTATACGGTCAACTGAGTATAGGGAAGCGGCATGCTGGGAAACCCAAGTTACGTTACCAGGACATGATTAAAGTGAGCCTCACACGTTCTAATCTTAATTGCAGATCATGGGAATCGAAGGCGGTTGATCGTGGTGCATGACGCGATCTAATCACGAAGGCAGTTGCTGAGGTGCGGGAGGAATCGCTCATGCATGCAGAGAATAAGCGGCAAGTGCGGAAGCGGCAAGATCCAATGAATTGTACTCCAGCGGCATCGAGCGCATTGTGCTGTAGATCATGCGGTCGCGAGTGCCTTGGTCAGGCAGGCCTAGTGAGCCATGAGAGAGGTCACTCGGGACCACTGCCGAAGCGACGACGGGTCCCGCAGTGAACGTAGGCAGCACCGGCGCAGCGTTTGTAGGCACGCTGAATTCGATTTACTAACCGCATGGTTGCATGCAAAGTCTCTTTATTTCAGGTGGTGGGTTTACGGTTCTCTCCTAATGCCTTTCTTTCTCATATAAATGTCTAGTGGGCCACGCGCTGTGCCATTTGGTCCACTACAGAAGCGACGACGGGTCCTGCAGAGAATTACGATGAGCCGGCGCGGCGTTTGTAGGCACGCTGAATTCGATTTACTAACCGCGTGCTTGTATGCTAAGTCTCTAAATTTCAGGTGGTGGGTTTACAGTTTTTACCTTAATGCTTTTCTTTCTCATATAAATATCTCCCTGCACTCTATTCCATTAACTTGCACACATCGCTTCAGCCAATTGTATTCGATTTCCATAACATTTTTGTGTTCGTGGCATTCCGTGGACTATACTTTCTGACCTCGTGCACTTAGCTAGGATTTGTTTGTAAACAACTTATTACGTATGCTATTTAATTAAGGTTTATGTCACCGTTTCCTTATGCATTAATCGAGTTATTTTCTTTGTCTCTCTCTCAAATGATTGGCTGTTGTTTGATATCCCCGGTGTGGCTGCGCTTGATGTGCATGTTGACAAGGTGCCTACCTGTCTATTACCCACTACATCGTTCATACTGGCTCCAGGAGACAGTTGGTCGTTGCTGGAGGGGACGGGGTGCACGGTTCTTGTGGCCGTGCTAGGCTCAAAGAGTGGTTCCATGCACTCAGTGTGGAGTGGACTACGGTCCAGCCACCGCCTTGTGTGCGGTTGATTCCCCAAATACAGCGTGCTTGTGTTTGCCTGTGAAGGAGTGTGGGCCGGCTCCGTTGATGAAACGTGGTTCCCAACCGCATGCCTCCCGGTCTTATTCCTTCGGGTTTACACTGGATACGGGGTATGTGGTTGGAGCTGTGGGTGGTGCAGCGCAAGCCATCCATGGTCCCTCTGTAGGCGCAGGCGTCCTGTGGCTTGCCACAGTGACCCCCCCCCCCCCCCCCCCCCCCCCCCCCCCCCCCCCCCCCCCCCCCCCCCCCCCCCCCCCCCCCCCCCCCCCCCCCCCCCCCCCCCCCCCCCCCCCCCCCCCCCCCCCCCCCCCCCCCCCCCCCCCCCCCCCCCCCCCCCCCCCCCCCCCCCCCCCCCCCCCCCCCCCCCCCCCCCCCCCCCCCCCCCCCACCCCCCCCCCCCCCCCCCCCCCCCCCCCCCCCCCCCCCCCCCCCCCCCCCCCCCCCCCCCCCACCCCCCCCCCCCCCCCCCCCCCCCCCCCCCCCCCCCCCCCCCCCCCCCCCCCCCCCCCCCCCCCCCCCACCCCCCCCCCCCCCCCCCCCCCCACCCCCCCCCCCCCCCCCCCCCCCCCCCCCCCCCCCACCCCCCCCCACCCCCCCCCCCCCCCCCCCCCCCCCCCCCCCCCCCCCCCCCCCCCCCCCCCCCCCCCCCCCCCCCCCCCCCCCCCCCCCCCCCCCCCCCCCCCCCCCCCCCCCCCCCCCCCCCCCCCCCCCCCCCCCCCCCCCCCCCCCCCCCCCCCCCCCCCCCCCCCCCCCCCCCCCCCCCCCCCCCCCCCCCCCCCCCCCCCCCCCCCCCCCCCCCCCCCCCCCCCCCCCCCCCCCCCCCCCCCCCCCCCCCCCCCCCCCCCCCCCCCCCCCCCCCCCCCCCCCCCCCCCCCCCCCACCCCCCCCCCCCCCCCCCCCCCCCCCCCCCCCCCCCCCCCGCCCCCCCCCCCCCCCCCCCCCCCCCCCCCCCCCCCCCCCCCCCCCCCCCCCCCCCCCCCCCCCCACCCCCCCCCCCCCCCCCCCCCCCCCCCCCCCCCCCCCCCCCCCCCCCCCCCCCCCCCCCCCCCCCCCCCCCCCCCCCACCCCCCCCCCCCCCCCCCCCCCCCCCCCCCCCCCCCCCCCCCCCCCCCCCCCCCCCCCCCCCCCCCCCCCCCCCCCCCCCCCCCCCCCCCCCCCCCCCCCCCCCCCCCCCCCCCCCCCCCCCCCCCCCCCCCCCCCCCCCCCCCCCCCCCCCCCCCCCCCCCCCCCCCCCCCCCCCCCCCCCCCCCCCCCCCCCCCCCCCCCCCCCCCCCCCCCCCCCCCCCCCCCCCCCCCCCCCCCCCCCCCCCCCCCCCCCCCCCCCCCCCCCCCCCCCCCCCCCCCCCCCCCCCCCCCCCCCCCCCCCCCCCCCCCCCCCCCCCCCCCCCCCCCCCCCCCCCCCCCCCCCCCCCCCCCCCCCCCCCCCCCCCCCCCCCCCCCCCCCCCCCCCCCCCCCCCCCCCCCCCCCCCCCCCCCCCCCCCCCCCCCCCCCCCCCCCCCCCCCCCCCCCCCCCCCCCCCCCCCCCCCCCCCCCCCCCCCCCCCCCCCCCCCCCCCCCCCCCCCCCCCCCCCCCCCCCCCCCCCCCCCCCCCCCCCCCCCCCCCCCCCCCCCCCCCCCCCCCCCCCCCCCCCCCCCCCCCCCCCCCCCCCCCCCCCCCCCCCCCCCCCCCCCCCCCCCCCCCCCCCCCCCCCCCCCCCCCCCCCCCCCCCCCCCCCCCCCCCCCCCCCCCCCCCCCCCCCCCCCCCCCCCCCCCCCCCCCCCCCCCCCCCCCCCCCCCCCCCCCCCCCCCCCCCCCCCCCCCCCCCCCCCCCCCCCCCCCCCCCCCCCCCCCCCCCCCCCCCCCCCCCACCCCCCCCCCCCCCCCCCCCCCCCCCCCCCCCCCCCCCCCCCCCCCCCCCCCCCCCCCCCCCCCCCCCCCCCCCCCCCCCCCCCCCCCCCCCCCCCCCCCCCCCCCCCCCCCCCCCCCCCCCCCCCCCCCCCCCCCCCCCCCCCCCCCCCCCCCCCCCCCCCCCCCCCCCCCCCCCCCCCCCCCCCCCCCCCCCCCCCCCCCCCCCCCCCCCCCCCCCCCCCCCCCCCCCCCCCCCCCCCCCCCCCCCCCCCCCCCCCCCCCCCCCCCCCCCCCCCCCCCCCCCCCCCCCCCCCCCCCCCCCCCCCCCCCCCCCCCCCCCCCCCCCCCCCCCCCCCCCCCCCCCCCCCCCCCCCCCCCCCCCCCCCCCCCCCCCCCCCCCCCCCCCCCCCCCCCCCCCCCCCCCCCCCCCCCCCCCCCCCCCCCCCCCCCCCCCCCCCCCCCCCCCCCCCCCCCCCCCCCCCCCCCCCCCCCCCCCCCCCCCCCCCCCCCCCCCCCCCCCCCCCCCCCCCCCCCCCCCCCCCCCCCCCCCCCCCCCCCCCCCCCCCCCCCCCCCCCCCCCCCCCCCCCCCCCCCCCCCCCCCCCCCCCCCCCCCCCCCCCCCCCCCCCCCCCCCCCCCCCCCCCCCCCCCCCCCCCCCCCCCCCCCCCCCCCCCCCCCCCCCCCCCCCCCCCCCCCCCCCCCCCCCCCCCCCCCCCCCCCCCCCCCCCCCCCCCCCCCCCCCCCCCCCCCCCCCCCCCCCCCCCCCCCCCCCCCCCCCCCCCCCCCCCCCCCCCCCCCCCCCCCCCCCCCCCCCCCCCCCCCCCCCCCCCCCCCCCCCCCCCCCCCCCCCCCCCCCCCCCCCCCCCCCCCCCCCCCCCCCCCCCCCCCCCCCCCCCCCCCCCCCCCCCCCCCCCCCCCCCCCCCCCCCCCCCCCCCCCCCCCCCCCCCCCCCCCCCCCCCCCCCCCCCCCCCCCCCCCCCCCCCCCCCCCCCCCCCCCCCCCCCCCCCCCCCCCCCCCCCCCCCCCCCCCACCCCCCCCCCCCCCCCCCCCCCCCCCCCCCCCCCCCCCCCCCCCCCCCCCCCCCCCCCCCCCCCCCCCCCCCCCCCCCCCCCCCCCCCCCCCCCCCCCCCCCCCCCCCCCCCCCCCCCCCCCCCCCCCCCCCCCCCCCCCCCCCCCCCCCCCCCCCCCCCCCCCCCCCCCCCCCCCCCCCCCCCCCCCCCCCCCCCCCCCCCCCCCCCCCCCCCCCCCCCCCCCCCCCCCCCCCCCCCCCCCCCCCCCCCCCCCCCCCCCCCCCCCCCCCCCCCCCCCCCCCCCCCCCCCCCCCCCCCCCCCCCCCCCCCCCCCCCCCCCCCCCCCCCCCCCCCCCCCCCCCCCCCCCCCCCCCCCCCCCCCCCCCCCCCCCCCCCCCCCCCCCCCCCCCCCCCCCCCCCCCCCCCCCCCCCCCCCCCCCCCCCCCCCCCCCCCCCCCCCCCCCCCCCCCCCCCCCCCCCCCCCCCCCCCCCCCCCCCCCCCCCCCCCCCCCCCCCCCCCCCCCCCCCCCCCCCCCCCCCCCCCCCCCCCCCCCCCCCCCCCCCCCCCCCCCCCCCCCCCCCCCCCCCCCCCCCCCCCCCCCCCCCCCCCCCCCCCCCCCCCCCCCCCCCCCCCCCCCCCCCCCCCCCCCCCCCCCCCCCCCCCCCCCCCCCCCCCCCCCCCCCCCCCCCCCCCCCCCCCCCCCCCCCCCCCCCCCCCCCCCCCCCCCCCCCCCCCCCCCCCCCCCCCCCCCCCCCCCCCCCCCCCCCCCCCCCCCCCCCCCCCCCCCCCCCCCCCCCCCCCCCCCCCCCCCCCCCCCCCCCCCCCCCCCCCCCCCCCCCCCCCCCCCCCCCCCCCCCCCCCCCCCCCCCCCCCCCCCCCCCCCCCCCCCCCCCCCCCCCCCCCCCCCCCCCCCCCCCCCCCCCCCCCCCCCCCCCCCCCCCCCCCCCCCCCCCCCCCCCCCCCCCCCCCCCCCCCCCCCCCCCCCCCCCCCCCCCCCCCCCCCCCCCCCCCCCCCCCCCCCCCCCCCCCCCCCCCCCCCCCCCCCCCCCCCCCCCCCCCCCCCCCCCCCCCCCCCCCCCCCCCCCCCCCCCCCCCCCCCCCCCCCCCCCCCCCCCCCCCCCCCACCCCCCCCCCCCCCCCCCCCCCCCCCCCCCCCCCCCCCCCCCCCCCCCCCCCCCCCCCCCCCCCCCCCCCCCCCCCCCCCCCCCCCCCCCCCCCCCCCCCCCCCCCCCCCCCCCCCCCCCCCCCCCCCCCCCCCCCCCCCCCCCCCCCCCCCCCCCCCCCCCCCCCCCCCCCCCCCCCCCCCCCCCCCCCCCCCCCCCCCCCCCCCCCCACCCCCCCCCCCCCCCCCCCCCCCCCCCCCCCCCCCCCCCCCCCCCCCCCCCCCCCCCCCCCCCCCCCCCCCCCCCCCCCCCCCCCCCCCCCCCCCCCCCCCCCCCCCCCCCCCCCCCCCCCCCCCCCCCCCCCCCCCCCCCCCCCCCCCCCCCCCCCCCCCCCCCCCCCCCCCCCCCCCCCCCCCCCCCCCCCCCCCCCCCCCCCCCCCCCCCCCCCCCCCCCCCCCCCCCCCCCCCCCCCCCCCCCCCCCCCCCCCCCCCCCCCCCCCCCCCCCCCCCCCCCCCCCCCCCCCCCCCCCCCCCCCCCCCCCCCCCCCCCCCCCCCCCCCCCCCCCCCCCCCCCCCCCCCCCCCCCCCCCCCCCCCCCCCCCCCCCCCCCCCCCCCCCCCCCCCCCCCCCCCCCCCCCCCCCCCCCCCCCCCCCCCCCCCCCCCCCCCCCCCCCCCCCCCCCCCCCCCCCCCCCCCCCCCCCCCCCCCCCCCCCCCCCCCCCCCCCCCCCCCCCCCCCCCCCCCCCCCCCCCCCCCCCCCCCCCCCCCCCCCCCCCCCCCCCCCCCCCCCCCCCCCCCCCCCCCCCCCCCCCCCCCCCCCCCCCCCCCCCCCCCCCCCCCCACCCCCCCCCCCCCCCCCCCCCCCCCCCCCCCCCCCCCCCCCCCCCCCCCCCCCCCCCCCCCCCCCCCCCCCCCCCCCCCCCCCCCCCCCCCCCCCCCCCCCCCCCCCCCCCCCCCCCCCCCCCCCCCCCCCCCCCCCCCCCCCCCCCCCCCCCCCCCCCCCCCCCCCCCCCCCCCCCCCCCCCCCCCCCCCCCCCCCCCCCCCCCCCCCCCCCCCCCCCCCCCCCCCCCCCCCCCCCCCCCCCCCCCCCCCCCCCCCCCCCCCCCCCCCCCCCCCCCCCCCCCCCCCCCCCCCCCCCCCCCCCCCCCCCCCCCCCCCCCCCCCCCCCCCCCCCCCCCCCCCCCCCCCCCCCCCCCCCCCCCCCCCCCCCCCCCCCCCCCCCCCCCCCCACCCCCCCCCCCCCCCCCCCCCCCCCCCCCCCCCCCCCCCCCCCCCCCCCCCCCCCCCCCCCCCCCCCCCCCCCCCCCCCCCCCCCCCCCCCCCCCCCCCCCCCCCCCCCCCCCCCCCCCCCCCCCCCCCCCCCCCCCCCCCCCCCCCCCCCCCCCCCCCCCCCCCCCCCCCCCCCCCCCCCCCCCCCCCCCCCCCCCCCCCCCCCCCCCCCCCCCCCCCCCCCCCCCCCCCCCCCCCCCCCCCCCCCCCCCCCCCCCCCCCCCCCCCCCCCCCCCCCCCCCCCCCCCCCCCCCCCCCCCCCCCCCCCCCCCCCCCCCCCCCCCCCACCCCCCCCCCCCCCCCCCCCCCCCCCCCCCCCCCCCCCCCCCCCCCCCCCCCCCCCCCCCCCCCCCCCCCCCCCCCCCCCCCCCCCCCCCCCCCCCCCCCCCCCCCCCCCCCCCCCCCCCCCCCCCCCCCCCCCCCCCCCCCCCCCCCCCCCACCCCCCCCCCCCCCCCCCCCCCCCCCCCCCCCCCCCCCCCCCCCCCCCCCCCCCCCCCCCCCCCCCCCCCCCCCCCCCCCCCCCCCCCCCCCCCCCCCCCCCCCCCCCCCCCCCCCCCCCCCCCCCCCCCCCCCCCCCCCCCCCCCCCCCCCCCCCCCCCCCCCCCCCCCCCCCCCCCCCCCCCCCCCCCCCCCCCCCCCCCCCCCCCCCCCCCCCCCCCCCCCCCCCCCCCCCCCCCCCCCCCCCCCCCCCCCCCCCCCCCCCCCCCCCCCCCCCCCCCCCCCCCCCCCCCCCCCCCCCCCCCCCCCCCCCCCCCCCCCCCCCCCCCCCCCCCCCCCCCCCCCCCCCCCCCCCCCCCCCCCCCCCCCCCCCCCCCCCCCCCCCCCCCCCCCCCCCCCCCCCCCCCCCCCCCCCCCCCCCCCCCCCCCCCCCCCCCCCCCCCCCCCCCACCCCCCCCCCCCCCCCCCCCCCCCCCCCCCCCCCCCCCCCCCCCCCCCCCCCCCCCCCCCCCCCCCCCCCCCCCCCCCCCCCCCCCCCCCCCCCCCCCCCCCCCCCCCCCCCCCCCCCCCCCCCCCCCCCCCCCCCCCCCCCCCCCCCCCCCCCCCCCCCCCCCCCCCCCCCCCCCCCCACCCCCCCCCCCCCCCCCCCCCCCCCCCCCCCCCCCCCCCCCCCCCCCCCCCCCCCCCCCCCCCCCCCCCCCCCCCCCCCCCCCCCCCCCCCCCCCCCCCCCCCCCCCCCCACCCCCCCCCCCCCCCCCCCCCCCCCCCCCCCCCCCCCCCCCCCCCCCCCCCCCCCCCCCCCCCCCCCCCCCCCCCCCCCCCCCCCCCCCCCCCCCCCCCCCCCCCCCCCCCCCCCCCCCCCCCCCCCCCCCCCCCCCCCCCCCCCCCCCCCCCCCCCCCCCCCCCCCCCCCCCCCCCCCCCCCCCCCCCCCCCCCCCCCCCCCCCCCCCCCCCCCCCCCCCCCCCCACCCCCCCCCCCCCCCCCCCCCCCCCCCCCCCCCCCCCCCCCCCCCCCCCCCCCCCCCCCCCCCCCCCCCCCCCCCCCCCCCCCCCCCCCCCCCCCCCCCCCCCCCCCCCCCCCCCCCCCCCCCCCCCCCCCCCCCCCCCCCCCCCCCCCCCCCCCCCCCCCCCCCCCCCCCCCCCCCCCCCCCCCCCCCCCCCCCCCCCCCCCCCCCCCCCCCCCCCCCCCCCCCCCCCCCCCCCCCCCCCCCCCCCCCCCCCCCCCCCCCCCCCCCCCCCCCCCCCCCCCCCCCCCCCCCCCCCCCCCCCCCCCCCCCCCCCCCCCCCCCCCCCCCCCCCCCCCCCCCCCCCCCCCCCCCCCCCCCCCCCCCCCCCCCCCCCCCCCCCCCCCCCCCCCCCCCCCCCCCCCCCCCCCCCCCCCCCCCCCCCCCCCCCCCCCCCCCCCCCCCCCCCCCCCCCCCCCCCCCCCCCCCCCCCCCCCCCCCCCCCCCCCCCCCCCCCCCCCCCCCCCCCCCCCCCCCCCCCCCCCCCCCCCCCCCCCCCCCCCCCCCCCCCCCCCCCCCCCCCCCCCCCCACCCCCCCCCCCCCCCCCCCCCCCCCCCCCCCCCCCCCCCCCCCCCCCCCCCCCCCCCCCCCCCCCCCCCCCCCCCCCCCCCCCCCCCCCCCCCCCCCCCCCCCCCCCCCCCCCCCCCCCCCCCCCCCCCCCCCCCCCCCCCCCCCCCCCCCCCCCCCCCCCCACCCCCCCCCCCCCCCCCCCCCCCCCCCCCCCCCCCCCCCCCCCCCCCCCCCCCCCCCCCCCCCCCCCCCCCCCCCCCCCCCCCCCCCCCCCCCCCCCCCCCCCCCCCCCCCCCCCCCCCCCCACCCCCCCCCCCCCCCCCCCCCCCCCCCCCCCCCCCCCCCCCCCCCCCCCCCCCCCCCCCCCCCCCCCCCCCCCCCCCCCCCCCCCCCCCCCCCCCCCCCCCCCCCCCCCCCCCCCCCCCCCCCCCCCCCCCCCCCCCCCCCCCCCCCCCCCCCCCCCCCCCCCCCCCCCCCCCCCCCCCCCCCCCCCCCCCCCCCCCCCCCCCCCCCCCCCCCCCCCCCCCCCCCCCCCCCCCCCCCCCCCCCCCCCCCCCCCCCCCCCCCCCCCCCCCCCCCCCCCCCCCCCCCCCCCCCCCCCCCCCCCCCCCCCCCCCCCCCCCCCCCCCCCCCCCCCCCCCCCCCCCCCCCCCCCCCCCCCCCCCCCCCCCCCCCCCCCCCCCCCCCCCCCCCCCCCCCCCCCCCCCCCCCCCCCCCCCCCCCCCCCCCCCCCCCCCCCCCCCCCCCCCCCCCCCCCCCCCCCCCCCCCCCCCCCCCCCCCCCCCCCCCCCCCCCCCCCCCCCCCCCCCCCCCCCCCCCCCCCCCCCCCCCCCCCCCCCCCCCCCCCCCCCCCCCCCCCCCCCCCCCCCCCCCCCCCCCCCCCCCCCCCCCCCCCCCCCCCCCCCCCCCCCCCCCCCCCCCCCCCCCCCCCCCCCACCCCCCCCCCCCCCCCCCCCCCCCCCCCCCCCCCCCCCCCCCCCCCCCCCCCCCCCCCCCCCCCCCCCCCCCCCCCCCCCCCCCCCCCCCCCCCCCCCCCCCCCCCCCCCCCCCCCCCCCCCCCCCCCCCCCCCCCCCCCCCCCCCCCCCCCCCCCCCCCCCCCCCCCCCCCCCCCCCCCCCCCCCCCCCCCCCCCCCCCCCCCCCCCCCCCCCCCCCCCCCCCCCCCCCCCCCCCCCCCCCCCCCCCCCCCCCCCCCCCCCCCCCCCCCCCCCCCCCCCCCCCCCCCCCCCCCCCCCCCCCCCCCCCCCCCCCCCCCCCCCCCCCCCCCCCCCCCCCCCCCCCCCCCCCCCCCCCCCCCCCCCCCCCCCCCCCCCCCCCCCCCCCCCCCCCCCCCCCCCCCCCCCCCCCCCCCCCCCCCCCCCCCCCCCCCCCCCCCCCCCCCCCCCCCCCCCCCCCCCCCCCCCCCCCCCCCCCCCCCCCCCCCCCCCCCCCCCCCCCCCCCCCCCCCCCCCCCCCCCCCCCCCCCCCCCCCCCCCCCCCCCCCCCCCCCCCCCCCCCCCCCCCCCCCCCCCCCCCCCCCCCCCCCCCCCCCCCCCCCCCCCCCCCCCCCCCCCCCCCCCCCCCCCCCCCCCCCCCCCCCCCCCCCCCCCCCCCCCCCCCCCCCCCCCCCCCCCCCCCCCCCCCCCCCCCCCCCCCCCCCCCCCCCCCCCCCCCCCCCCCCCCCCCCCCCCCCCCCCCCCCCCCCCCCCCCCCCCCCCCCCCCCCCCCCCCCCCCCCCCCCCCCCCCCCCCCCCCCCCCCCCCCCCCCCCCCCCCCCCCCCCCCCCCCCCCCCCCCCCCCCCCCCCCCCCCCCCCCCCCCCCCCCCCCCCCCCCCCCCCCCCCCCCACCCCCCCCCCCCCCCCCCCCCCCCCCCCCCCCCCCCCCCCCCCCCCCCCCCCCCCCCCCCCCCCCCCCCCCCCCCCCCCCCCCCCCCCCCCCCCCCCCCCCCCCCCCCCCCCCCCCCCCCCCCCCCCCCCCCCCCCCCCCCCCCCCCCCCCCCCCCCCCCCCCCCCCCCCCCCCCCCCCCCCCCCCCCCCCCCCCCCCCCCCCCCCCCCCCCCCCCCCCCCCCCCCCCCCCCCCCCCCCCCCCCCCCCCCCCCCCCCCCCCCCCCCCCCCCCCCCCCCCCCCCCCCCCCCCCCCCCCCCCCCCCCCCCCCCCCCCCCCCCCCCCCCCCCCCCCCCCCCCCCCCCCCCCCCCCCCCCCCCCCCCCCCCCCCCCCCCCCCCCCCCCCCCCCCCCCCCCCCCCCCCCCCCCCCCCCCCCCCCCCCCCCCCCCCCCCCCCCCCCCCCCCCCCCCCCCCCCCCCCCCCCCCCCCCCCCCCCCCCCCCCCCCCCCCCCCCCCCCCCCCCCCCCCCCCCCCCCCCCCCCCCCCCCCCCCCCCCCCCCCCCCCCCCCCCCCCCCCCCCCCCCCCCCCCCCCCCCCCCCCCCCCCCCCCCCCCCCCCCCCCCCCCCCCCCCCCCCCCCCCCCCCCCCCCCCCCCCCCCCCCCCCCCCCCCCCCCCCCCCCCCCCCCCCCCCCCCCCCCCCCCCCCCCCCCCCCCCCCCCCCCCCCCCCCCCCCCCCCCCCCCCCCCCCCCCCCCCCCCCCACCCCCCCCCCCCCCCCCCCCCCCCCCCCCCCCCCCCCCCCCCCCCCCCCCCCCCCCCCCCCCCCCCCCCCCCCCCCCCCCCCCCCCCCCCCCCCCCCCCCCCCCCCCCCCCCCCCCCCCCCCCCCCCCCCCCCCCCCCCCCCCCCCCCCCCCCCCCCCCCCCCCCCCCCCCCCCCCCCCCCCCCCCCCCCCCCCCCCCCCCCCCCCCCCCCCCCCCCCCCCCCCCCCCCCCCCCCCCCCCCCCCCCCCCCCCCCCCCCCCCCCCCCCCCCCCCCCCCCCCCCCCCCCCCCCCCCCCCCCCCCCCCCCCCCCCCCCCCCCCCCCCCCCCCCCCCCCCCCCCCCCCCCCCCCCCCCCCCCCCCCCCCCCCCCCCCCCCCCCCCCCCCCCCCCCCCCCCCCCCCCCCCCCCCCCCCCCCCCCCCCCCCCCCCCCCC
>CALYDF020001201.1:0-27479 GCA_944474145.2 Dicrocoelium dendriticum
CAGGTGCTTGACACGTCCCGTAGGATGGTTGAGGTGAACATGATGAAATCAAAATATATCTGGGTCATCTATCGAATGTTTGCCGAGATGAATACTTTGATAATTAACTTTGATAATTAATTAAACTCAGTATAAAATTAGAAGCATTATCTTGTGTAAACTTTCAGAAATCCACTACGGTGCATTGATTGTTGATGTAAGGAGTGAGAAAAATAAAATATGGTCGCTTACTTTGGTCTGTTTGATACATAAGTCCTGTTGAATAGTATGCTTGGCGTAATCCATTATAGAGAAATTTAGGTAACAAAATGCTGGGAGCTAAGAGCAACATCTAATCTCTTTTTGATATTGTCCATGGTAGGAGAGGCTACAACTTAGTCTGGGAGTGCGTTCCAGGTTTGACAAACACGAAGGGAAAAGTAATTCTGTCGACACTCTAGCGGCTATATTGTTCCTTCAATTTTAAGCAGTTACCCCTGAGCTGCGTGTTGTGGCTAAGTTTCAGCAAATGGCGGCATACGTGGTTGGGGTCACTCAGTATCTGATACGTTAATATAAGACTCCCGCGCAGCCTTCGATAGCGTACGCTGAAAATTCCTAGCAACTTCAGCCTTCGGTGGTAAGAGTGCTAGCGCAGGCCCTTACATCTTTTGTTTCTCTTCGTTGTGGTGCCTCCATCGCTTTTAGGTCGCGCTTCAACCAAGGTTGCCAAGCTTGGACAGCGTGTTCAACTTGCGTGCGTACGTAGGAATTGTGCATCATTGGGAAGATTGATGGGTCATATCTCCCGAATGCCCTTCGCAGCATGCCGACGTGCTGGTTGCCCATTTTCTCAAATTCATCAGCCTGTTTCGAACAGTTGATGTCTCTCTGTACAATCACACCAAGGTCACGTTCCTGGGAGCTGGTCTGCAATCCGTTTGCACCAAGTAAATAAATGTAATTATATCTATGGCGTAATTGTACAACGCGACATTTGTCTGTGTTCAATGGTAGTGCGTTTTGAACTGACTAATTCGACCCTGTGTTAAGATCGCACTGGAGCCGTTCGTGGTATTCCGGTCCTCTGATCCTTCGCCATATCTTAATATCAACAGCGAAAAATAAGAATTCGGAAGTAATTGATCTCGCCAAATCGTTAATGAACACCGGGAATAGGCGAGTCCAAGAACCGAGCCTTGTGGTAATCCACATGCCACATCGATTGCATCAGACAATGAATCTCTGACTCACATCACTAGCCGTCGTACTTGTAGTAAATTGCCAATCCAACTCAGTATTGTGTCGCCAATACCGTAATTCCGAAATCTCTGAATGAGAATGCGCTGGTCTAAGCGATCAAACGCTTTTGAAAATCCAGGTAGATGACATCGACTCCTACTCCATCATCAACAGCTTCAGTCCAGCCATTACGTGCAATTAATAGGTTAGTATTACACGAATGCTTTTGACGAAAGCCATGTTGCTCTGGGGCTATTATGTTGTGGCTTTCCAGGTATTGCATCAGCGCATCTACGATGACTGACTTCATCACTTTGGATAGTACGGGAAGTAGTGTTATTGGACGGTAGTTGGCAGGATCAGTGCGGCTACCTCCTTTATGGATAGGAGTGATGACCCCTCGATTCCATACTGGTGGAATACGGTTCTCTTCTAAACATCGCTGATAGAAAACAGCCAGTGGTTCTGCTAGATCACTAGCTACCGCCTGCAGAGCCTTTGGTCGGATGTTGTCGGCTCCGGGAGAACTGTGGATACGCAAGGATAACAACTTATTCAACACAGCTTCCGCAGTAAAGAGAGGATGTTTTCTAGACCAGATGGTGAAGTATTAGAAATGATGAGAATATTTGGGTTCGTTACCTGCTGGAAAGTTTGGGAGTAATGAAGCTGTAGGAGATCAGCTGCTTCCATTGATGATCGCGTACACCCATCAGCCGGGATTAGCGCTGGAACCCCCCGCTTCACCTTTCGAAGGCCGTTAACGTGCCTGTACAGGAGTTAGCGGTTAATGCAGAATCGCTTCATTAACTCCTGCTGATAAGTGACTTTGTCTTCGCGGATCATTGTCACACAAAAGTTGCGATGTGTCACGTATGCGTTCCAGGTTTCGGAATTCGAGCAGTCCTGGTGATCTCGCCATGCCAAATCCCTCCGGGACATCCATTTACGTGTACTGCTCCTCAGAAATGACTTATGCTTGTTTTGGGGTTGGAAGGCCTTCCCTTCCGATGCGTGCGCAACCAGTGTGCTAAACGTCCTTGCTAATGTTTCCCAGCCAACATCTGGGGTCGTTCGGTTAAGAAAGTCCAAGATGTATCATTAACAAGTTTAGATAACACATTGTAATACGTGACAGTATGCACTTGATCCTCCTCCTTTTCAGGATACTCCGCATAGCATATATAGTCAAAAAGTAGAGTAACATGATCACTACGACCCAGTGATGTGCTTGTAACTCTCCCGTCAACCATGAGTTCTTCCTTAGTTAGCACAAGATCCAGTATCGACGGCTTGTTAGCAGTTCGAAATCTGGTGGGAGAGGTTACGTGGTTGTAAAGAGGTTGGCTAGCAATTAGCTCTTGCAAAC
Source organism: Dicrocoelium dendriticum (assembly GCA_944474145.2). Taxonomy (NCBI): domain Eukaryota; kingdom Metazoa; phylum Platyhelminthes; class Trematoda; order Plagiorchiida; family Dicrocoeliidae; genus Dicrocoelium; species Dicrocoelium dendriticum. The sequence continues at coordinate 2,591 of CALYDF020001201.1, forward strand.
AGGCTTTAAACTGCATACCGTCGGTTGCCAGCGTTTTTATGTCGTGCACGTTAAAGTCTCCCGCGATAGGAATGTAGGTGTAGGACTTGTTCAAAGCAAAAAGAGAAACGTGGTTCAGTTTGGAGTCCATTTGTGACGTTGAGTTTGGTGGGCGATAAATCACAGCTAGTAGACATGTGTCCTTGTTTCACAATCATAGGCGACACCAAAGCGAATCGGGAGTTCGGATTTTCGGGTGATCGATAACTGCACATCAGAGGTTTGTATTGTAGTAAAGAAACACACCGCCACCCATTCCGGTTCTATCGGTCCGAAGCAGAGACATGCCGGGTAAATTGATCTCAGAATCGGTTATCTCGGGGTTTAACCATGTCTCTGTAATCATGACGATGTCCCGAGGTTGTGAGGCATGGAGTTCTCTAAGTTCGGCCAACTTGCTTAGAAGGCCTTGGGCGTTTGTGTACATGCAAGATAGTGCTTTTGTTGTTAGGAGTTCATTGATAGATGTCAACGTTGTGTTAGTTTTTAAGCTGGCCGTTAGGTGGCCGGCCGTTAATCGTTTTTTGGTTTATGTGTTTCAGTTATGATGAATGACGTTATTGAGCGTTCCTGAACAGTCGTTTCACACGTGCTGTGCTCGCTCCTCTTTGTGCCGTGGGCCCTGTTGTGTCGTTCTCTCCGCATGACTGTGCAAATAAAGAATTTGTGGCGTTTGCAAGTTCCATTGAATTGCTTCTGACTTTTGGCCGCTCGCCTGCTGCCTTTAGCCGGATGTCTGTTGGCAACCTAGCTCGAAACTTTAACCAGCTATCCGACAGAACTTGCATCATTCCCTCAGAGTGTAGTATTACTTTCATTAGCCTTGGACCGCAGCCCTTGTAGTTAGATGATGACGGAACTCTTGTCAGAGATTTGGCAATAACAATGTCAACAGAGAGTGCTTCGCGGATGTAGCACCACTACTCTCGGTCATGTGTTTGCGCATCGTGATCAGAAGAATGCAGAAGCTCGGAAACACCATGAACAAATATTGTTTTCTTGCTATCCCTATTAGGAATGCCGCGTTGCTCAACTGCTTCTTTGGCTCGATCTTTCCGTGGTAGATCAGGTAATATGCACACTCCGCTCGGTGAGTTGCGAAGACGAACTGCTGAGAGCAGGACAGCCTCTGTCTCATCTGCTGAGTCTAGTGTTACTCGAAGAATTCGTGGTTCACCAGAGTGCACTGAGGTCGGGTGACGCGCTACGCATTGCAGCTTTGCAGGCTCAACCCGAATACCAAGCGCCTCGCAGATGGAACTCCACTGGTTGCCACCATCTTGCAACTTGCCTTGTATTGTGCCACATTTGGATTCGGAAACATTGGTGCATCTGAGAGTTAGCGCAGCGTGGTTTTGTCTATCGAGGGTTGGCTTTATACATTTTGCCGGCAATTCGGGTTGTTTAGAGGGCACCACTGGAGTTGACGGTGAAAGCTGCTTTGCGCCACGCCTGCTCGGTACAAAAGATGGACCTATGTGTGTCGCTCCCGGTGTGTTTGTCGAGGCGATCGGTGCGTACGTTACCTGCTTGTTATCTGCACCGGATTGCCTTCGGCTCTGAGTTGTCGGTGTCATGGCTGAATCTCCAAGTGAAGTGTCTATGGTTGGAGAATTGGAAGCAGGCATGTTTGAGGCTTGTCCACTTATGCGAGTGAGGTGACCCAGTGGATTTAGAGTCACAGACGCTGCAGTGCGGCTGGAGCGTCTAGCTCATTTCTTCGGTTTAGACTCAGAGCTTACTTTGGCCGGGTGAGGTATTATCGTGGCCATAGTTACCTCCGTGGGATTGATCTGACTATTTACAAAATGCGCGATCATTTCAGTCATGCCATCGCATTTTTAATGAGCAAAGATAAACAGTTGACAACTGGAATGAATTGACATGTTTGGTGAAACCAAATTGTTTCAGCAACTTGGATTGTCTGTCTCACTTCTTGGACGGATTTGCCTAAACATTGCGGGCAGTACGACCTAATGCAGATAGAAAAGGTAATACTGATCTTAAGGACTTGCCTGCAATTGTCTGCGCAACATAGGCGACGTGGAACCATTGGAATGCTTGTCGTCCTATTATTGTTAGGGCCAGGCCTCTCAAAGCACTCACCTTGATGAGCTTTCTTTGCGAAAGTGGTGACGCACGAATAGGTGAGAACACGCATACAAATGGAGAGTTGTGTTTTGGCTGTGAACGCTTGCGTTACTGCATGATTATCTGTAGGCTCCAAGCAAACGTGATTAATACAAAGACATACTCGGAAATGCTGTAGTAAACGAGGCGGGAAGAATTTCAAAAGCGGAGATGGAACTTTTATTACGCAACACGCAGGCTAGTTAAACCATATTTTCGGTTCTCGTCCTTCCATTCTAATCGAACAATAAGGATGCCCTGATCGGTAAAAGGAAATGTGGCGCCAATGCATCGATTCAAATTGGACCGCTCAGATAGCAGTAACAATCGTTCATTACATCGTACCCCGTCTAATTAGAGTTCCGACTTGTTGCCATGCCGCACCCCACTGAATGGGCATTTGTAATTTCATCGATACCCACCTTGGTGTTTCAGTTTTGGCTACCTGGCTGAAGGGTTACGCACGCCTCGGAAAGGCTTAAGCCAATTAAATTGTTCGACCATACGTTGTCCGTCGGGGTTATTTGGTACACAAATCAAACGTGTATAATCAGATATTACCAGTTGCACAACGTTGGGAGCAGCCCATTCATGATGCGCTATCGATGGCGTTCATGTAGGGTCTATTGCACGAAATTATAATACTTTATTTGTCTTCCATCGTGGAAATTCTTCTGTCATTCTTTAACATTTGTCAAATAAACACACACAGCTTTGTGTGCCCGTCGAAAGGGACAGAGAAGCAGAATTTTACGGAAGGGTAAACCTGCTCCGACACATGCTGTCGGGCGTCCCTGGGCACCCAGACTTCTCTTTCCTTCCACATAGAAAAGGGATTTGTCTTGTATGGCTGTGCAGCGCACTTCGATATGCCAGCAAGCATTTATACAGTCGTGGTCCTCTCATTTATATTCTGATCCACGAGTTAAATCAGCCGCGAGTGAAGCGATCGATCCGTACGCGCAACCAATCCGTTACACTGCGGATGATACGTTGTTGTCCGGTTCTTATCTACACCGCGCAACAGACAGACTTCTGCTACTAAAAATCCATTAAAACATACACATCTATTGCAGCGCGTTTGTTCTGGAATTTCCCATTGATAAACACGATGACTACCCCTCTTCGCATATGTTTGTCACCGGCATTGTCGCCGCGTTAACCACTCTCTACTTGTCAATCATATAATTTGTTGCTCATGGAGAAGTGCAGGGTTACACTATGTTTATTCCAAAATTTTATCCGGGTGCTAATGTAGCCCACTTTGTCAATGTGGTGGGATTTGACTCGGAGGATTCGTAAATGGTCCCGCATCACCGGTATCTGTGGAATCATTAACGACGCCTGTTCGATCCAAATATCCTATTCACTACACAAATAGTTTTCACTTATCTCCTACTGTGTCCTTCAGATGAGCATAAGCATAGTTGTTTCGACGACTTCTGCATTTATCTCATGTATTTTGGCGGTGTCACCATATTGACGTATACGAGTTAGGAGGAACGTTACAGACCGAGACAGAAGATCTTTGAACGGTATATAAGCAAGTTAAACATTCATTTTCGGGTCGTCGTCTCTCTCTGTAATTGAAAGAGGAGTGCGCATTGAAAGACGGAAATTGGACCTCAAGGCGACGAATTATATTTGACCGTGAGCAAACACGTTTATCGATCGGTCGCTATAGTATGACTGCCTTACGTACATGATAGTCTGATTCAATACACCGTCGCTACTGAACTGGAAAGGTGTTTCGAACGGAACAGTGACAATATCAGCAAGTCTTTTAGACTTCGTTATGGCTATCAGACGGAAGCCGGAATCCTTCAAACATGTAGAATTGCCGTTTCGAAGATTTATAACAATGTATGTAACCACGAAATCGCATACGTGTAATGACCCTCATTGGTTAAACCGATCTGTGAGGGTATTAAACAGCACAAATGCCTTGGCTCAAAGATATTAGAAACAGCCGTTTTACATGCATCTAGCTAAGTGCGTAGTGTGCATGCAGATTCATTACGTGGATCGGTACCCTCGGTCTCATTCCATGAGCGACGTTTAACGCACATCGCTTTTGGCAGCGTAAATTCCATTTGAATGATGTCTGCAACCGAACCCTTAGTCAAGTAACTAAATAACCCTGAATTTCTTGTGGAGTGGACGTTCGTCAGTTGAGGCTTCAACTACGGCTGTACAGCATCAAGGTAGAGCGAACAGACTCGCGCGTCTTTTTGGATGATAGAGCAGCGTCTGTAAGCAATTTAGCTTTGGGAGACTTTGCCGTGGAACTCCATAACAAAGTCAGTGTTATATTGCGGAACGTTCTAATCGGTACCGAATCGGTTACCTCTTCGATCGCAAAGAAACTATTGCATATACTGCCCTTTCAAATAGAGTGGCATTTATTCAGGTAATCTGTCGTCATTGAGCACCAAGCGTATACTCACGGCCGGTAAATTCATAGCTAGCAATGTCAATGTATATATTTCGTGTTATACAGAAACCAGCCCACGCATGTCGCCTTCTCATTGTTGTGGGTTATGCATAGATACAATGGGTACTTTTACATGTGTATCGTCCGCTAAACCGCTTAGCCGGTGAGGAAACACGGACATACAGATCGATTGACCGATTACTGATTCGTCCACTCTTTTTCTTTGTGCTGATTGGTTCGTTTTCGACTTATTCATCGGGTGTAACCTACAAGCTATCTATAGCAGTTTTTGCCACGTCCTATCCGGTGTGTGTTCTTATTCATTTCTTACGCGGACTAAGGGTCCAGGTGCGATCCAGCAATGCTCGAGTAATACATATCAGAATGGCGACGGTTGCTACGAGCCCTCTTGCTGGACTGTCATGTCTGTGGCCTGATGGTGCAGAAAAACCCTCTCTACAGTCGTGGATACAGTGGAAAACATCTTTCCAACATCAAATATCTCTCTTTCCTGTGTTAAACCCCTCTATCGTGTTATCCGATACCCATTGGACTAAGTTATTCCGCCAAGCCCTTGGATCAGAAGGACAACGTCATTTTGACGCTATGAACTTGATGGCTAAGACCAGTATTGTGCACGTTGAGGAATTGTGGTGAATCCAACAAAGTGTGTTTTCCGCTCGTTATCAGTTTTTCAAGCTACAGCAACGATGCGGAGAAAGTGCAAATGATTTCATTGCCCGCATGCATCAAGCTACACCGGAATGCTGGTACAATACCATTCCCTCAAGTCGGTTTGAAGAAGTCATGAAAATCCAGTGCCTAATTGGTGGAGTTACAGATGATGGTGCGAGGGAAAAATTATTGTCACAGGAGGAAGAAACCCTTTCCTGGGAAATGGCGTGTAACCTTGTACGTCAAAGGGAAAACCTAAAATCCCAACTATCCACCTCCAACCCTCCTCAGCCTGTGGAATGTGTAAACAAACTGTCACCACGGTTATCCTCTGAAATCAGGGTACGAAAGTTCGTCTGCTACTGATGCGGGGATCAGCATACTTCTCCCACCCAGTGTCCTCATACTCGCACAAAGTGCAGAAATTGCGGAAAACTTGGCCACCTGGCACGTGTTTGCCGTTCCCCACGGTCACAAGTCTCGATCAAATCATTGAACTCCGACGACGGTGAGTGCCCAGATTCCCAGCTAAATTTTATGAACCATATAATTTCAAACTGCTCAGTTATGACGAAAGTGTCTCCATATAGGATCACGCTTCATGTTAATAACGAACCTGTTTCATTTGAATTGGATACTGGTTCCACGGTGACATTGATTAGTAAAAACGCTCTCTCATCGTTACCCGACCTGGAACCGACTGATACCGTTTTTAGAACCTATACAGGAGAAGTGATTGATTTACTTGGGAAGTGTCAGGTACGAGTGCAGCATCAGGGTAGATCACACAGTCTGGTACTTCATGTCGTGCCTCAGGCTCCAGTCAATTTGCTTGGTCGGGATTGGATGATAATGTTACCATAAGTATTAAATACTATCCCCTCCGTGGGGGAGGATACCTTTGAATCGGTCCTTAAACGATATCCAGAAGTGTTTGACGAGCAGCAATTGGGCAGACTCAATAATTTTAAGGCAAAAATCCATATGTCAGACTCAAGTGCGCCAACGTTCTTTAAGGCCAGAACACTGCCCTATTCCTTACGACCTAGAGTGGAAGACGAGCTGAAAAGGCTTCGAAGAGAAGGTATAATTGTCCCAGTCCAACAAGTTGAATGGGCGGCCCCGATAGTGCCTGTACTTAAGCCCGACGTTAACGTACGAATCTGTGGTGATGATAAGCTTACAGTAAATCGAGGTGCCATCATAGACCGTTTTCCATTACCGAAAATTGAGGGTTTGTATGTCAACTTGTCTGGAGGAGTCAAGTTCACTAAATTGGATTTGAGTCACACCTATTCGCAGGTAGAATTGGATGAGACCTCCCGACGTCTTACGACAACCAGTACACATTTGGGGCTATTCGAATACACTAGACTGCCTTTCGGGATTAACTCAGCGCCGGCAATCTTCCAAAGGATAATTGACAATATCGTGCGTGACATACAGAACACTTGCGCATATATCGATGATATCCTTATCACGGGTCGCACAGAAAAGGAGCAGTTGTACACGTTAGACTGGGTGTTGCTTAAACTCGCTGAACACGGTTTGCGTTTGAAACACTCCAAATGTGCTTTCCTAGTTGATTCAGTTGACTACCTCGGTTAAAGACTGGACAAACTTGGTTTACACGCGCGGAAAGATAAATTACAACCCATTATTTCTGCACCCTCACCTCGGAACGGAGCCCAGTTACGCTCGTTCGTTGGAATGCTTTCACCTTACCGTCCGTACCTACCTAATCTTGCTTCTGTTCTAGCACCACTTCACAACTTGCTGAAAAAAGATTCTAAGTGGGCATGGGGCGAGGAAGAGCAACAAGCATTTGACAGGACAAAAAGTCGCGTTGCTTCTTCACCAGTCTTGGTACATAACGACCCCAAAAACCCCTCATCCTACAGTGTGATGCGTCAGCTTTTGGAGTCGGGGCAGTGCTGGGACATAAAGTCCACGACTGAACAGTTCGCCCTATTGCTTTCGTGTCCATCGCAATGAGGCTGGACCTTACCGTGGTGCGATGGTTTGTGTGCCTCAGCGATCCATTGAGCTACGCTGGGTGGTGCTTTTGCACCTTCAGGGTCACTCATACCAGATTGGTCAATGGTTAGAGGCCAGACAAACTCAGCCTCCTGGTCCTCCAGGTTGGGGGTTGGAATGAGGGTGGCACCTTATTCCTTAAAATGGACTCCTTGTAGCCCAACGCCAAACCCGCTGCCTTGCGGTCAGGTTTTTGAACCAAAGGCTTTGGTTGAGAACCCTAATCGTTCTTCTGTCTAGGCCTGGGCAACCTGACAGTATCCTGCCCACGCAATACTATGAATTTTCCTTCAAACAATTTCTTGATGCTCTGGCCACCGCAGAGGATAATAAACGGTGCCCTATCTGCTGCATCGAGCAGGGTGGATAGGGGTTTGGATGCTACTGCTCAAGCCTTCCCGTCTTCTTATTCCCCCTCTTACGCTTTTTCACTCTTACCGTCCCATTCCAACTTCACTTATATCCCCCCAGTTTTCAACCCCCCGATTCTTGGCCCTCCCCCAACATGCTTTGCTAGGCATTTACCTTCTAATTTCAACTCACACGTGAACGCGGAGCGTCACTCCTCTCCTGTTGACAAGCCCATGTCCAACCAAGCGGTCCAATCCAGTTCATCGGCTTCCATTTGGAGTCCTCGATCCTCCTTCAGATTGGCGTGCCTCAATGTACGCACACTGCTACAAATCGGTCAACAGGCAGCACTTGCCCGAACATTGGAGACCCTCTCGATCGATATCTGCTGCTTATCAGAGACTCGCCTGCAAGACTCGAGCACTGTGCTCACTCTGCGATCCCCTTCAGGTGACGCAAGCAGTATTTTCTCCTTGCGCCTATCCGGTGACGACGCAGTTTCGAGCACCGGCCAAGCTGGTGTTGGCATTGCCCTGAGTCCCCGGGCTGAAGCTGCTCTGGTTGATTGGATTCCAATCAGTAGCCGGATGTGTGCGGTCCGATTGGCTGGCTCGTTTAAAGCTTCGAAGTCGTGCGGGACTAATAGATGTCTATTCATCATCGCTGCCTATGCGCCCACAAACTGTAGCGATGATTCGGTAAAGAACGACTTCTACCGCCAACTGACTCAGCTCCTTCGCCACAGAAGAAGCACGGACACTGTTGTGCTGGCGGGGGATATGAACGCACAAGTTGGAAAGTTGTCCACTGATGAACTGCATCTGGGCGGTCAACACGGTGTAGGCTCCCGTAATGATAACGGTGAGCGGTTACTTCATTTGTGTGAAGATGCTCGCTTATTTCTTGCGAGCACTAATTTCCGACACAGCACCCGCCGAAGGGTGACTTGGCGCCCACCAACCTCGAACCAGCCTTGCACGCAGATCGATCACATTGCGATAAGTTACCGCTGGAGAGGCTGCATCCAGAATTGTCGCTCGATTTGGAGCACATGTGTGGACACCGATCATGCACTTGTATGTGCTGACATGCGGATGCGTTTTGGCGGACGCCCACGACAACGCTGTGCGCGTATTGACACCAGCCAACTGACAAAACCAGCTGTTCTGAATGCGTATCGAAGTACGCTAACATGCGAGTTGAGCAAGCGCTCACAGGAGACAATTGATGGTCACTGGTCACATGTTCGCCAGACCTTACTAGCAGCAGGAAAATCCTCATGTGGTATGTCTAATAGACAACATGGACATTGGGTCTCTTCGCAGTCTCTGGAACTTATAGATGCTCGCCGGCAAATCCCGGCTGGAAGCGAGCACCATGAAACTCGCAAAGAGCTCCGGGCAAAACTCCGTGCTAGCCTGAAGAGAGACCGCGAATCTTGGTGGTCTCATCGTGCGTCAGAAATGGAAGTGGCCGCTGCCCTTGGCAACCATCGTAAGTTATTCCGTCTGATACGGGAAACGGGCAGCAGGAGACCTGGTGTTAGTGAAATTATACGTGACGAGAGTGGACAGCCTATCCACAATTTGTCAAAACGTCTGGAGCGTTGGGCTGAGCATTTTGAAAAGCAATTTAATCGGCTAGAATTGTTCGATTCGCCGGTCACTGATCGCCCCGCTCCGTGGGCTGTCCCTTTGGATCCACCCTCTCGCTCAGAAGTCGAACGTGAGATCGGACTGTTGAAGTTGAACAAAGCCGCGGGACCAGATGATCTTCCTCCAGCCCTCTTCAAATTTGGAGGCTCTGCTCTTGTTGATGCTTTGCATGAATTACTAGTGAAACTGTGGGAGCAGGAAACTGTCCCAACCGACTGGAGCCGCTCCGTTATTGTTCCCATCTTCAAAGGCGGCTCGCGCTCGGAATGCGGCAACCATAGAGGAATCAGTCTGATCTCCATCGCCTCCAAATTACTCGCGTCCATAATTCTCCACAGACTGACTGGCGCTCGTGAAAGCCAGATTCGTGAGGAGCAAGCCGGGTTTCGTCGTGGTCGTGGCTGCATCGACCACATCTTCACCTTGCGTCAGTTGTTGGAGCACCGTCACACATATTGGCGGCCCACCGTAGTCGTGTTCCTCGACATCAAAGGTGCCTTCGATTCGGTTGATCGATGTGCCCTTTGGAATTGTCTACTCAGGAAAGGTGTGCCCGAGAAATATGTAAATATTATCCAAGCATTATATGCGCGTAGCACGGGCAGAGTAAGGGCTTACAGCAGGCTGTCGCCACCCTTCAATATCTCCAGCGGTGTGAGACAAGGATGCCCGCTGTCACCTTTCCTCTTCAACTTCGCTATTGACGAAGTCATGGAGATTGCATTTACAGGACATGACTTGGAAGGTGTGGAGCTACTCCCAGGAGAACGACTTCTTGACTTAGAGTATGCAGACGACATTGCCCTCATCTGGGACAGCTCCCAGACGTGTCAAGCCGCGCTGGACAGATTAGCACTGGCTGTCAGTCGCTTCGGGCTTTGCTTTGCACCACCGAAGTGCAAAGCGTTCCTCCAGGATTGGCAGGCTTCGCCCCCTGTGCTGACCCTTGGTGGGGATCAGCTAGAAGTCGTTCAGAAATTCAATTACCTGGGAAGTTGTATCAGCGCCCTTGGGATCGAAGACGAGATCACGAACCGCATAGCGAAAGCTCGAAGTGCTTTTGCTAACCTTCGCCACCTATGGCGACGGCGCGACATTACTCTCGCCCTGAAGGGTAGAGTGTACAATGCAGCGGTACGTTCGACCTTACTGTACGGTTGCGAAACCTGGCCCCTAAGATCGGCGGACATGAAGAGGCTACTTACGTTCGACCATCGGTGCCTTCGCAATTTGGCTCACATCTGGTGGGAACACCGCGTGAGTAACGAGCGTGTTCGACGCCTTGTTTACGGCCTAGGAAAAGGGAATGAACCGCTCAGCACCGTCATTTCACTCACCAGGCTCCGATGGCTGGGCCACGTGTTGCGCATGCCAGCCCACCGACTCCCTCGACGTGCGTTGTTTGCTCACCGGGGATGTGGGTGGAAGAAGAGGAGAGGTGGCCAAGCGATGACTTGGTCCAGAGGAATGAAGGCCCTCACTTCGGAGCTGGCCTCAGTTGGAGCTTCACGGCTCCCTGGTTGGGGTCCAAAAGACGGTGAACACGTTTGGCTGGATACACTTGCTGATATGGCAAGGAGCCGACCTCAGTGGCGTTCCTGCTGTGAGTTTCTTTGTCCCTCCCCATCCCTCTTAGCCTCCCCCTCCATCTACGATCTTATTTCGTAGGGTAAAACGTAATTAAATTTTTGTTTTTGCCTAGTAGCCGGCTAGTAGCTTACCGGAACGATGCCTATCCGTTGCTGGTAGCTCAGTTGGCATTCAACTGTCGTATTTATTTTTCCTTTATGTATTGTATGTATGTATGTATTTCCTTTATGTATTGCGGTACAATAGCGGAGGTGTTTTACCATCTCTAGCTGACATGTATAATGATGATGATGATTGCTTTCGTGTCCCGGACATTACAACCTGCTGAGAAAAATTACGCACAATTAGACAAGGAAGCACTGGCCGTAGTATTCGGAGTAAAGCGGTTCCATCAGTACTTGTAGGGCAACCAGTTTGAGATACAGACTGACCATAAACCACTGTTATCACTTCTCGGTAAGGAACGAGGCATAGAACAACTTAACGCACCCCGAATGGTACGATGGGCCCTCCTACTTTCTGCTTACAATTATCAAATCCGATACATAGCCGGTCCTCACAATAATGTCGTTGATGCGCTCAGTAGATTGCCACAGATTGACCAACAGGAGGAAAGAAGTGACGCGCCTTACGAGTTTGTTCAACTTTTGCAACACCTGAATACTACACCCATATCTGGCGACATGGTTAGGAAAGCTACAGACAGAGATCCCGTTCTATCGACTGTGAAACGTATGCTGCTGCGTGGCTGGGGTTCGCGAGCCCCTGGTGATCTGCGTCCGTTTTTCAATTGTAGATTTGAGCTGAGCCTGCATGAAGGATGTATCCTACGTGGATCTCGCATCGTTATTCCATTGACTCTCAGGTCAGCTGTACTGAAAGAATTACATGATGCACATCCAGGTATTGTCCGCATGAAAGCCCTCGCCAGATCCTACTGCTGGTGGCCAGCGATTGACCGAGACATCGAAGCACTTTTGAGTACTTGTAACACATGCCAAAAATATCAAAGAGATAATCCAACAGGCCCAATTCACCCTTGGCAGTTGCCCGACAGCCCATGGGAACGTGTCCACGCCGATTACTTTGGCCCGATCGAAGGAAAAATGTTGCTACTTTTAGTAGATGCGTACTCCAAATGGATTGATGTGCATGTTGTTGCAAACGCTACTGCAGAAGCTACAATCAATGGCGTACGCTCTAGTCTATCTACACATGGCATACCGTAAACATTAGTCACTGACAACGGTCCGCAATTTACGAGTGCAGCGTTCAAAGAATACCTGCAGAGCAACGGCGTTCATCACATGACTTCCGTACCGTACCATCCAGAGTCAAACGGTTTAGCTGAAAGAGCGGTCCAAACCGTGAAAGCTGGTCTTCTAAAGCAGCGTAATGGCTCGTTACGAACCAAACTTGACCGATTCTTGTTCGCATATCGGATCACACCGCTAGAGTCTATCGGAAAGAGCCCTGGGGAGGCAATGTTTGGGCGTCGACTACGTACGAGGCTAGACCTACTTTTTCCAGACCCTCGTCAGACCAGGCGTTGCCAGCAACAACGTATGCATGAAAGTGGACGCGCACCAGTTAAGCCCCAGAAGTCGATAGTGGAACGTGATGTTTACACGAAACTACCACATGAGCAGTTATGGCAGCCTGGCACCGTGCTTACGAGCTCAGAAACGGAGGCCGAAATACAACTAGAGAGTGGAGAGACAGTACGCAGGCACAATGATTTCATCCGGCCACGCACCCCAGGCACACCGTACCCTGGGGAAGAGAAAGTGGTTCCAGAAGATCTGGAGGAGACAAACAAAAACCAAACGGAAGAAATCGATCAGCCGATTGCTATTCGGAAACCGCACCGCTCACCTCAGCCGATAGAACGCTACATTTCACAACTGTGATTCCATCTGTCACGTGAGGGGATGTTACATGTGTGTCGTCCGCCAAACCGTTGAGTCGATGAGCAAACACAGACATACAGATCGATTGACAGATAGCTGAATCGTCCACTCTTTTTCTTTGTGCTGATTGGTTCTTTTTCGACTTATTCATCTGGTGTAACCTACAAGCTATCTATAACAGTTTATGACACGTCCTATCCGGTGTGTGTACTTATTAATTTCTTGCGCGAACTAAGGGTCCAGGTGCGATCCAGCGATACTCGAGTAATACTATCAGGTACATTCTGAAAGATGTAGCGGGAACCTCGCTTTCTCTTCCTATCAGAAGATGAGCATACCGAATTTTTGATTTCGGCACATTTCCAGGTACCATGGTGTTTTTGCACTATTTGAGAGAGAACGAAGCAGGAGAGAAGTCTGTTGGATCCATGAAATATAATTTGCGGGTAGCACACAATTGTGCATATTTTCCTAGTCGAGTTTTGGTTCGTAGATAACTAAAGTCAATGCATTGGTGTTTGTATAGGTACGAAGTACACACAAGATCCATAAGTATTCCAGCAGTATTATGGAAGAATTTTGAAACCACCTGCTGGGAGCGGTTTACGGTTCAGACCCATAGAAATTCAGCACAAGTACTCACTCTGCAGCAAATTTTATTGAATTTATTCCTTCGAATATTCACTGAATCTCATTGCTCGCGGCTAGAAATTTCCATAGATGAGGAACATGTGCTAAGGAAGAGGGAAACATCCATCACCGGGTTTGAATCCTATTACCAAATTGACCTACGCTGGAGGCGTAACTATCTGAAGCATCCTAATAACAATCACGTAGCTCTCAACATGAAGACGGAACATTGCAAATGCGTGTACCCCGAGTATGTTTTGTGAATGCCAGAGCGAATAATTTCATATCGGTTGTTCCCTGTTCAGCTGCAGTAGTCTAGATGTAGCTCGAAATATTATCGCGCAAACTCTTGAAATCGCATGTCAAAGATAACTCCGTTAGGATAATTGAAATTGTAAACATATGATAACAATAGGACAGTAGTCTTCGGTTGCACTTTCAACCGATTCCATTAGGTTAAATTTCCATCCCGAAGATGTGCATTCCAAATGTTAACTGTAAGATGTTGGATGCTTGTGTGCTATTTTCTTTGGCATATTACGTAGAGAGAAGTATCGCAAGATCAATCTGTCCTTCGTTGCACTGAAGTTGATGATTTGGGCTAGTTGCGCCTTTGCTACTTGGAGTAAAACCGCCACTACAGACTTATGTTCGGAATAGAATTGGGTGGACCTATGTGTCAGAGTGCCAGAATGAGGCGAGTGGTATCGCTTCCTAACTGATTTTAATTCACCAGATCAGTTAAAATTTCGGCGATGTATTAGGCCGAGATATTCTGTTGAGGAGAAAATAGATGTAAATTTTCCCAGGTACATTCGTGAAATATAATTAGTGTACGCGAGGATCTACGACAGAGGTTATATGAACAAAACCTCCATTCATATAGGATGGAGCCTAGAGCTAACAGCCGCGGTTCTTGTCGTTCATCTAACCACTTAATTTTTCCATCGACCACATACAGAAATACCACCGCTGTTTCGACCTGAGTCTATGCTGATGTTACGTTTTATACCTTGCGAGACAAAACGTTTTGCAAGGCATATATCTAAGCGGATTTCCGAGATCCATCAACTTTCTGACCCGACACAGTGGAGTTATGTCGAAATATCAGAGAATTTGGCTGATGCGGCTTACCGAGGAGTTGTAGCTAGCGATGAACAACACTAGGTACGTCCATTGATCTATCTTTCGTTTACAGAGTATCAGATTGAAATCACTGACGCTATGAATGCGGACTCATTCCGATGCGCTTTGCAAATTACATCGGGTCTCTTCCCCTACTCCAGTTGTGTAACAGCAAACCAGTTTTATTTCCTTGAAAAACGCGGTTTTCATTGAAAACAATTCAACACATATGGAACTGGAGTACGTGAACTTACAAACGATTAATAGGTGGAATGTTCAGTGCCCCAACATTGCGTGCTTCCAGCGCAAGTTAGCATCAACAACTCTTACTTCTCTCTAACGTGCCAACAATCGTTGCGTTATTTCACAAGTGGGACAAACTTGCAATGCCTCAATGTACCGCAGCTAATAAAAGACATTGACTTAAAGAAACTGACCAAGCAAAGGGGATGCAAAACAAATTCGCGGGTGCTGATATATTTAAAATCAACATATCCTCTTACCGAACGAAGATAAAATGTTGGAACTACAGTAAACTTGCTTTTGCATACAGTTTTCTCTCCCTATTTAATGAAAATATTTCGTGTACTTACTGCTCTTCTCAGGACCATGTAAGTGGATTTCACATAACCAATCTCCAAAATTGGTTCTCTGTAAACTGTTGCAGCCCTTCTAATTATTCACACTGGAAATGCTTTTTCAGTAACATGTACAGAGCTGAGGGTTTATCTCTCCATTGATAATTTGTATAGTCTGTATCGGACAACTACGAACAAAAGCCCATCATCTTCTCGTTACTGTTCGTACATCCCTTTTCTAATTGTTTAATTCTCTGTTACCACTGTTGAAATAAATGAGCCGATCTCCCGAGCTGGTAGATGAATGCTTTAAACAATACCGTACACGCATGTATTTCGAATATTTACGGGCGCTCAACGTTCCGCTTTACTCGCCCATGGAGTAATTTGCTTGCTGACAAGCCTCTACAAGACCGCAGTTAGCTTTGCCAAGGAACGTTCTTCCCCGCAATGTCAAACACATACCGCCGCTATGCCATCCCAGGGCTTCGGATGTTGCTTGTCAGTTCGGAAAACGCATGATACCAATAATGATCATGGACGATAACAATTGTATCAAGAAATATGAGAGATGTCTGGATGTAGAGGGAGCCACTTTTTCAAACCGTGGGACAACAACTGACAGAACAACTACAGTTAGCAACCGAACGCTGAGCAAAACAATGCGGGAATGAAGAAGCAGGCTGCTCCCCATAGGAGGATGTCAAAATTGACCATCCGCCACTACGGAAATGAAAACGATCCCTGGATCAGGAACTTTTCTAAACGACCACTCAGTGAGACATAGCACCAGATACTCATTAAACGACTGAACTACAATTTCAAAGGCAGGGCCACCATGGAGTTGTAAGGGAAATGGGAAAACGCTTTACGATCAAATGGACTTGGAGAAGAGATTCAGGAGCGAATCTGGCATGATACAAGTCAATCAATACAATGCGCTATGTCGATAAGAGCAAGAGGCAGTGAAAACCTTGAGATTCGAAGAGTCAATCGTTATCCATCCTGCAGACAAAGGATAGTCATAATAGATAATGCGGCTTTTATTGAGCAATTAACACGAATTCTGAACTACACAACCACACACAGGCGCATAAATTCCCATCCGTCATCGCAGCTAACAAACCAACTAAACAGAACATTACATGATCTACAACATTTGAAGAAAATTACGGAAATAGAAAGGAATAAAATGAGAGCCCGTGACTTGAGCATCGCACCATTCTACGGGCTTCCAATATACACCAATAGGGTGCTCCCTTGCGGCCAATTGTTTTCCTTCTAGGTACACCCACCTACAACCTGGCAAGGGACTTGTGGAGGCGCCCCATACATCTACTTAATGGATCGCAGCACCTTGTAAACAACGCCAACCAATTCTAGAGAAGCTCAAGAACCTGCATATCGATCACGACGAAACGATGGTCTGTTTCGATTTCACCGCTTTATTCACATCTGTCAACTGGCAAAAGAAGTCACCATAGAACGCCTGAACAAAAGAGAAGAGAAATTTGGGAGTATGACGACCGCAAGCATTTGTAAGCTCTTCCATCCATGCCTCAAAGCATACTTTTCGTTCAAAGGAGAGATCCATGCGAATGTGAGGGGAGCACCGATGGGACCACCTGTATCAGGTCTGATTGCTGAGATCGTCATGAAAAAGTTGGAAGAAGATCTACTACCAGTTATAACCCAAACTAGTGGGTACGCTATGTCTAAGATACATTTGTAATAATCAATCGCAGTGAACTAGCACACGCGCAACAAATACGCAACAATGCAATAGATGAAATTCATTTTACGATGGAGTTAGAGGCAGAAAACATGCTCCATTCTTGGAGGTGTTGGTGACCAGAACAAAGGATGGTGAATTTCAAACATCCGTTCACGGGAAAGACACACATACGGACCAAATTTTGAATTTCAACTGCAACCACTAAATGCGTCACAAAATAATCTCTGTGCGGACGCTATTTCGCAGATTTGAAACACACTACGGAACAGCGGAAGCCAAACAGGAAGAAAAGGAACACGCATTCGACTCGTTTGAGCGCAATGGATAACCTCGAAGCTTCATTCGCAGATGTCTAAACAACAAAACTACAAACACCGAGCAGATACCAAATGCAAGCATGTGGGTCATTTTGACGCATATAAGGAACATATCTGAAATGATGGCTAGATTGCTCAAACAACACCGCAACGTGGTCGCTCACAAACCAACCGCTACTTTGAGAAGAATAGTCAAACCCAGAAGACATTGGGAAAGCACAAGAACGAATAAAAGTCGTGTATAAACTAAATTGCAATAATTGTGAAATGAAGTAAGTGGGATAGACAGAAACGGAACTCTCCACAAGAATACAAAATCAAAGGGCTTGTAAAAAAGTGTTTATTATCTCTTGCCTCAGCGCATGTGGACGAGAAGGGACATAGCTTCAATTGGAACAAAACGGCGATTCTAGCTCAAACAATAAAATAGAAAGGAAGATAATTCCTGGAAGCATGGTACTCTTCTAATAATTCGATCAACCTGCGCATCGACACAAACCCAATGTACCATCAGCTCAGAAAGAAAGATCTTCGGGGGATAGAAAGACATGGTTTAGCCGCGGAAGGAAGTGGGTAGAGATCATGAGGCGCAAATCAAAATTACCACCTTAAAAATTCACCTGCCCGTCGATCATGTACTGACGATTCAATAAGCAGGATTGTGCACTGCATATCACCGCACTGAAGACGCCAAGTCGCATGGTGGTGAAACGTATGCAATCCATTTATCAAGGTCGCAGGAACGATCAACAAGTGTTTACTCATGCAGTGCGGCTTGTCACAAAATCACTGGCGAATTGTAAACGTGTTAGGCTCGAATTGGCTGAATAACGGCCAAACGATTAGAAGAGATAAAACATGTTACCCAAGCCTCCACATGATGCTGTACATATATATGTAAAAGTTGTTAACATGGTGATTACAAAATTGCGTAGACAACAGCCAATAAGAAAAAAACGAGGCAAAAATATCAGTACCTACTTGCGTTTAACGAAAACAACACATGGCTAGATGATGTGTAAAAGAGAATTGTGGAAGCACGTCTCCGGGAGACGGTTCCATGAAGGATCATATTACTTCACTTGAACTGACTGCTATACCTACTTTTATCCCTAATCACAAATTCTCAATATGTTACTATGTTTATATGATTGAGCACCTCAAACACTCTACTGAGAACACAACACAGCTTAAAAAGAACTTCGTTATCCAAGTTTGTAGTACCAAATTTACCAATTTTGTCTTGTCTCGCATGCCGAGGGATATATCGTTCATTTATGTATTCATTTAATGCTACATACTGCTAATCTGATATATAATGTATTAAATGGTACAGGGGGACGAAAACAATAACCACACGAACAGGTCGTTTTAATACGTTACATCCACCAACCACAAACCTACAAGATGAGTAAGTTACTAATACTTCGAGGTAACATAATCCGCGCTCATGGCACATCAAGTCAACGAGGCCTAAGAATCAGTATCCAAATGGCGCAAGGAGATCTAAGTTGTAACACTCCAGTGCAGCGCTACTTCATCAGACAAGCTTGCTGAGCTAGCTCCTCGTGGTACCAGCTCGGTAGGTCGGGACATATCCGCTCCAGCAAAATGTTTTACAGCAGTTTTCCGAGAAGTGCAGTGTTTTGCTCGGCAACAGTTCACACTATAAAATGCCACATATATCTGTTTAACTACACTGCGACGTGGTGGAGGGGACTTGCAACTAAATAAAGTCAGTGTCTCTTGCGTTGTCTTGCCAGGACATTTTGAACTTTCAGCTAGGTACTGAATTTCTGGGAGTATTGTCTCCTTTGGCCGCCATCCAAAAGAAAGGCTTACCAACCAAGAGATCGTCCACAGTATCTTAACGGTCGTGATTCCAAGAATTCGCTCCGCTGCCATTCAGGTAAGTTCCTTACGTCCAATGGCCTTGGGTGGAACCCACTTATCAACGGTCTTTTTGGAGAGCTCCGTAGCTGCACAGCACACGAACTAATTGATCCAAAAATCACTTCTCACGGTTTGTGCTCTCTGGAATATATCTGCTGCTAAGGTACCGGCGGCCGGTCATGCTGAACTTCAGTCTACCGCATCAAAAACCAACGAATTGGATTCAAGTCCAAATAACGGTCATGGTCTTGGTAACCGTACTTTCTTTCCTTGTCGCCAAAACGCATCTCAACAATGCGTTTCCTTGTCACGTCAGTGACCGGCTCAAAACCGAGTACATACAATGCAGTTTCAACAGCAAAGCTTCTATTGTACCCAGCTCGCTATTCAAGATAGCTGCGTTTAATATTCGAACGATAGTGCAGATTGGCTCATAAGCTGCTATTGCGCACACCTTGGAAACCACCTGCAACGATGTTTTCTGTCTAGTCGTAACCAATTTACAGTACTCCAGTAATAAGTTTTGACTGCGCTCACCATCCTTAAGTTTAGGTTACACATTCACTTTGCGCTTTCCATGAGATACGACAGTTGTACCATTGGCTGCGCCAGCGAAGTAGTTGTATTATGCACATGTGCGGAGGTATCGCTCATTGACTGGTTCCCAGACAACAACTGTCTCTGTGCAGTCTACCTAAGAAATGGGGTACCATCTTCTTGCCATGGGAAAGGTTAACGCTTTGTATATTTTTATAGCGGCATAATCTCAAATGTAACGGAGTCTGATGCAACTACAAATACAGTGGAAAGCCAAACCCCTGACTTCCTCCGTAAGAAGTATCGTATCTATATCGCGGTCCCAGCCCGTGCTTTAAGTACGCAGTTCGGCAGTCTAAAGTTTGATGAGCGCGAAGTCAACGGTCAACACAGCGAAAGTACTTACAAGACAGACAATGGCGATCGCCTCCTACATCTGTGCACCGACCACAGCTTGTTCCTTACGGGCACCAATTTCCGGCTTTTCTGGCGCCAAGGAGCCACCTGACGATTTCCGGTGCCTGGTGAAGCATGGAGGCAGGTTGAAAACATCGCCGTCATCTACCATCGAGCTGGCTTCATAGCAGATTAAAATTAATTTGGAAAAGTAATTGACTTTATGTCATGCTCTCATGTGTGCCTCGGTCGTGCTGAATTTTGCAGGCACCCAATAAGTTCACCGAAGACGAATTGACAAATGTAAGTTTATAGCCTTAATTGTTTTTGGAGTATTTTAAAGCATGTCGGATTCGGAGATATGTCTTTTATCCTCTGACCTTGAGACATACTGGGCACATATTCAGAGTCCCATGTGTAAGTAGCTTAACTAGAAACGCCGCTAGCCAGAGGATGTCAGCACAGTCGCTAAGTTTAATGAAAACAAGGCGATCAATTCTGACCGAAGTTGAGTACAACACACTGCTCAAAACCATATGTGCTGTGTTCGGACAGTTTCTCCGGAAGGATTGCCTGCTCTGGTGGAATCAGTGCGTCGTTGAAATGAAGCCAGCAGAAATTTCTGGAAACTCCCACAGTCTTCCAACTGATTAGGTTCGCATGAGAAACATTTCTATCATTAAGTGTTGATAGTAGTACCTGCCCAATGGCTTGGTGTTTAATGGCCGCAGAAATAAACTGTGTTTATTTAGCGTAATTAGTTGCCTTTTAATTGAAGGATTGTTTGAATGGTTTGAAGAGATGGAATTGAAGTGCTCAGTGTGTGGCTAATTTAGAGCGTGTGCAGATCCAAGTAGTGGTTAGTAAGACGGAAAGATCCCGAGAGATTTAAAATGAAATTTGCTTGAGGCAAGAGTATGTGTTTTACGTATTTTTGGATCCTTGTTGGATAAGAGGGTAAAGTTACCTCGGGGATAACTAGGTAATAAGTAATGTGAGGTCTAATCTATTTATTTGATTGCCATCTCGATGTTGGCTTAGGGTAGGTGTAGTGGTGTAGCGGCTGTTGCATTAGGTCTGTTCGACCTGTGTTTCCTATGAGTTGAGTTAAGACCGGCAATTTTACCAAATTTTCACAAAATTCAACTAAAAAAACTTAAAATTCTTACCTAAAATACATTCCAAAATAACCCAGAAAATTCCTAAACTATACCAATCAGATTTTTTTGCCCCCCAACCTAAATACCATTAAAATTCACATTACATTTATAGTGTCCTTATATAATTATAACATAACATATTTATTTGCCATTTTTATACCAAATAAAATTACAATTACACAAAGACCTAAAATCACCACAAAACCTACAGTTTAAAGACCCCTAAAATTAGGGAGGAAACCAAAAAAGAAAAAACAGAGATAAAAAACACTAAAAATTTCAACATGACAGCATAGCAAATTAACGTAACTAGAAAATCAAAAAAGTAACGAAAAATAATCACTTTTTACAAAAACTAGGCAACTTAACGGGACGAGTTTACAAAATTTTAGAAAAGTATACGTTAAGTTGGTACCCTAAAAAAAACCAAGAACCTTTGAACATTTTAATTTTGGCAATTTTACCAAATTTTCACAAAATTCAACTAAAAAAACTTAAAATTCTTACCTAACCCACTGCACAAGTCCTCCCTAGGAACCCACGCCTTGGAAAGGCGTCATACTCGCTTGTACCACAAATGCACACCACTACTTAAATACGCCACCCACAAAAACAAAATACAAAACCCCCAATATCACAAGTTTTAAAGAAACACCCCAAATATATAACTTACCAAAATCAAACACCATCCAAGACAAAAAACCAAACTCCCAACGATATAAAGCACGTACATAACAACCGAGCAATCCCTTCAAACCACTCCTAACTACACTTACTAAAGAATCATTACCACACAACTCCCTAGACCACACACCAACCTCTAATGGATAAAGAAACAGATACCACCCCAAAATCCTACCAAACACCTGTACAAGCAACATTAAAACAGATCCAAGAACTCTTAGACTAACACCCTCAAAATATAATCCACCACATGCATAACCCACAAGTTTACCAAGAAAACTAACAAAACATAAAATTACAAACACACTAATATACCCAATACTCAACCCCACCTTATCAGAAAGAATCATCAAAGCCAATCGAAAAGAATACGAACACGTAAGCATAACTCCGCCAAACAACCCAACAAGCGATACCAAATCAAAATCATAACACACCCCAGAAAATAACTAATGCTTACAAAAAGACTCCTAATAAGGAAAACCACACAAGGAAAAAATCAACAAACATCGAACCACAGACTCCAACAACCCAGAATAGCGAGAAACATAAACAGCAACAGACTCCTGACTGCCACCCGAGGAACTCATCAAATCCCCAACTCTCATAAAAAGATAGCACTTACAAACCCCATGAGTCAACAACTGAAACAAAGCAAGATACAAATCCCCAAAAATGAAAAACAACAAACACCAAGATATTTTATTACACGTAGACAAAGCAACCAACTTCTTTAAGTCACCAAAAACCAAAGCACACCAACCAGACACCAAAATAGTTAACAAAACCACAAAAAACAACAAATCTAAAGACTCCAGACTAAATAAATAAGAATAGCGAACAAGAAACCAAACTCCGGCTGCAACCAAAGTCGAAGAATGAACCAAAGCCCTAACAGGAGTAGGAGCCCGCATAGCCTCCAGCAATCAAGACACAAACGGATAACATGCACTCTTAGTCATGACCACCAATAAAATAGAAAAAACAAAACCCCAAGATAAGAACCCTCAGGCGCTACCTCCCAACCATCCAACAATAAAAAACAAGGCTACATCACCAAAACGAGACATAAACAAAGTAACCAAAGAAGCCCGCAACCTAACCCTATTCCCGTAAAACAATATTAAAAAAAAACTAACCAACCCCAAATACTCCCAAAACACCAAAGTAACTAAAGACCTCGATCTAAATACCAATACCGACATAACCCCTAAAAATCACACCATCAAAAAAAACAACATACTACCAGCACCCAAATAATGAAAACAATAAACCAAGGATAAAACTCCACAAAGAAACAACATCCTCAAACACAGAACCCTAATATTATCAAACGCAAAAGAAACTTTGCCACACAACCCAGCATCACCTAACACAAACAAAGAAACAACCCACACTCAATCAAAACTCACTAACCAAAAAAACACCAAAATCAGAGCCACAAAAAAAGAAAACAACAACACCTTTGACAGGATCACTCTAATCCCCAACCGTGGCCGAAACACAATCCCCAATCCCTGGCTATCAAATCAGATACAACCATACGAGGGGCACTAAACCCATAATTGACGCTTAAAACCAACCCATCTAATCTGGCACTCATACTTCAAGTAACCGTCGCAACCAAAGACGATAAAGGTAACTTCAAATTACCAACGGACCAACCCACAATTACACTAAATTAGAGAGGAACTACCCATAAATCAATCCTAAATCGATCCCATCTAATCTGGCACCTCTAATATTAGTATTCTAGCTGGACTAACACACCCACCTCAGAGGCTACAACCCCACGTACTTCAACACAATATATACTAAACCAGTCAATCTAACGATAAAAAGAATCCTTCGAACTCAACACAGCACTCACCAAAACAAAACCAACCAACAAAAACACACAAAACATACAATAAGAAAACCCCTCAAAACTCCTACAAAGATAACGACTACTCTCTACAAAACACCCCCCAAATCCAGTAAACATCTGAAGACCACCAAAAAAAAAAAAAAGAAAAAGGAGAAGGACCCTTCCAACACTAACTCCAACAGAAGGCGAAGGTTTTGGTTTACGCACAGAGACAAAAATAAACAACACATATATACCCCCAATATATACTAAACTGAACAACACCAAATATCAAGAAAACCCAACAATCATAAAAGTTAAAACTTTAACACATAGAGCACTAACTATCAAAAATACACAATACGCAACAGGATGCGATACAAAGGAAAAAGCTAAAATCGTCGTAAGATACAGACTAACAAAAAAAGAAATACAATACACTGCAAACTAGAACTTATTCCGATTCACAATCTCCACAACAATAGGCATATAAGCATGCCCAGCGCCACACAACTCACTACAATACCCAACAAAGACCCCTACACGATTCGAAAAAAAACTAAGCTGATTTATTCGCCCAGGCACAGCATCAACCTTCATATTAAACGCAGGTAAAACAAAGGAATGGATAACATCCCTGGAAGTTACCACAAAATTGTACTTTTCATTAACATCCAACCGTAATGGCTTATCCACGGAACTTATGAAATCACCCATCAACGAATCATAGAAACCAGGGGCACTAAACACCTCATAACCCCAATACCACTGATGTCCTACGATCTTAACTACCTTCTCTATTGGAGTAAAAACATCTGGCCCTAAGCAACGCAAATTAAAATAACACAAACCTATAACCATAAAAGTAGGAATCACGGTTCACGCAAGTTCCACAGAATCATTCTCATTCTCCAATGACAACAGAGTAGACGAATCACAAAGCTGTCACCCCAAAGCCACAAATACCCATATCGCTACAAAACTACACAAAAATAACATATATCGAACTAAATCCAGATACAAATAACCATACAAAAGCACTGCCCCAACACATAAGAGGAACAACTAGCATCAGATTCATCTAACGCTACCATGTTACGACTTACCACGGCTCACGCCATGGGTGACGGGCGGTGTGTACCCCAGCTAAATCACACTTCGATAGAA